>CAVNYN010206438.1:0-62324 GCA_963692815.1 Nyctanthes arbor-tristis | reverse complement strand
TTCCAACTTGTGAGTGAGGGTGAGGAAGGAGAAGAGAGGAATCAGAGATGGAGTTGGGAATGACGAGTGCACATGTCCCCATTACCTCTAGCGAGTTGGAGAGTCAAACTCAACAAAATGAGGCTCAGAATGAGGTGGAGAATGTGACATAGAATGATAAGGAAGAAGTAGTGATGGGAGAGCACCCTGGTGAGGAAAATCGACACGGGAATTATCAATTTGCCAGAGATAGAGAAAGAAGAAACACTAGGGAGCCTATGAGATATGGATCTATTTCCAAGATACCCTTTGCACATGCTAGCTATGAGGAGCTAGTTGATATAAAGCCAAAGACCTTTGAGGAGGCAATGAAAAGACAATCTGAAGAGTGGTTGAAGGCAGTGAGTGAGGAAATGGATTCCTTGACTAAGAATCAAACTTGGGAGTTAGTACCAAGGCCTAAAAACAAATCTATTGTTGATTGCAAGTGGGTTTTTAAGGTCAAGGAGGGTACTAGTGCAAAAGATCCTTTAATATTCAAGGCGAGGTTGGTAGCCAAGGGATACACCCAAAAGCAAGGGGTTGACTTTAATGAAATTTTTTCTCCACTAGTCAAATACAATACCATTCATTTCATGCTTGCATTAGTTGCACACTTTGATTCGGAACTTGAACAACTTGATATCAAGACCGCTTTCTTACATGGTAAACTTGATGAACAAGTTTTCATGAATCAACCTAAAGGTTTTAAAGACAAATTAAATCCGGACCATGTGTGTTTTCTTAAACGATCTTTGTATGGTTTGAAACAATCTCCAAGATAGTGGTATAAAAGATTTAATTCTTTTCTCATTCCATTGGTTTTTCAAGAAGCAAGTTTGATCATTGCTTATATTTTCAACATGATGATGCTAAGAATGATTGTGTGTTCTTGTTGCTATATGTTGATGATATACTCTTGATGGGTTCAATTTCTACATGGATAAGTAAGATAAAAACAATCTTAAGTGGTGAATTTGGCATGAAAGACCTAGGTAAAGCAAAAAGAATTCAAGGCATGGAAATTGAAAGGGATATGTCAAATTCATTGTTGTTTTTGCATCAATCGGCTTACATCTTGAAGATATTTAAAACATTTGGCATGCTTGATTGTAAACTGGTTACATTACCTTTAGCTAACCATTTTGTGTTGTCTAAAGAATGAGCTCCATGCATTAATGAAGAGGTTGAGTATATGAGTAAGATTCCATACTTAAATGTGATCAGTTTCCTTATGTATTTAATGGTGTGTACTAGATTGGATTTAGCCTATGCGGTAAGTGTTCTTAGTAGATTCATGTCTAATCGGGTCCTAGTCATTGGGAAGCTTTGAAGTGGCTTCTTAGATATTTGAAGGGGATGTAGGTCTTATGTTTGGTCATTGCAAAGATGGTGTGAAATTGAAGGGATTTGTTGATGCGGACTATGCGAGGGATAGGAACGTAAGGAAATCTACTTCCTCTTATGTGTTTACATTGTTTAATTCTTTCATTAGTTGGAAGTCACAATTACAACACATTCTTGCACTATCCACCACCGAGTCAGAGTACATTGCCACTACCGTAGCAATTAAAGAGGCTTTGTGGCTTTGGGGTTGGCTTCATGAGATTAGTGTTCTTAATGATGATGTAGTAGTATACTCGGAGTCAGTCATCGATTCATTTGTGTAAGAATCCCATATTTTACGAGCGCACCAAGCATATAGATGTTAGACTAAATTTCATTAGAGATATTGTGTCACAAGACTTGATAAAGCTTGAGAAGGTGCATGCACAATATATCCCCTCGGATATGGGCACTAAAGTGTTACCGTTGGTAAAGTTTAAAGAATGTTTGAATCTTCTAAACATTGGAGGTAAATGATTTCCAATTTTGTTGGATTCTTCTATTAGTGTTTGTCACACAAGACTTGATAAAGCTTGAGAAGGTGCATGCACAATATATCCCCTCGGATATGGGTACTAAAGTGTTACCTTTGGTAAATTTTAAAGGTTTTTTGAATCTTCTATACATTGGAGGTAAATGATTTCCAATTTTGTTGGATTCTTCTATTAGTTTTTGTCACTAATACTTTGTGTTTATCTTTTGTAGGTATGAAGAGAAGAGAGTGTTAAAGGGATGTTCTTTGGCACCAAGATAGAGGTTTGTGGGGTATATGCTGCCAAACAAACTCCTTATAGGTGATGATGATCAAACTCACCTTCATATGTCATTGTTGAGGATCAAAGCATTATCGACCACTAGGAGAAGAAATTTAGAATTGGAAGCAACACCCATTTTCTTGTCTCGGGTCCAAGTTGGAGTTTTGGACCTTATGTGGTCATTTGTTAACTCCTTGGCCCAAGAAGACTTTTGGCCCAAATGTTGTGTCCTGGTTTTGAGTACTTATAATCACAAGGCTTCATTTGTTCTTTGAAGCTCCAAAACATCTCTCTGCACTTAATTTGAAATTCAAATTCTAGGGTTCTTAGTGAAAACATCACTACCTTAGTGCTGTGATTGTAGTTGGTTCTTCCATTTGGGTATAGGGTGTTGCTCATCCTAGTGTTACTTGTAGAAGAGTTTGATACTGAGCCTAATTTTTTCTTTTTGTGTTCATCCATTTGTAGTTTCTTGGTCTAATACATGTGACACTCCCTCTTTCAACGGGCTTTCCATCTACAATGGAACCCAATTTATGATTCGGGTCAATTGGTGTTTCAGCGGGTTTGCAATTTGTCATGCCTGTTTCTTCTAATAAATCAAGTTCATACTTTGTGACAAGAAAATTCCAACTTTAGATCAAGCAACTTCGACATCAAGGAAATACCTTAGGTTGCCCAAATTGTTTATTTCAAATTCCCTTCTTAGCCGACTTTTCAAATCTTTGATCTCTTCCTCATCATCACTTGTGACAATTATGTCATCTACATAAACAATCAATACAGTGATTTTTTTTTTTTTGAGATTGAATGTTTGATGAATAAAGTGTGATCTCCTTGGCTTTGCGAGTATCCATATGACTGTAGACATTTTGTGAACCTCTCAAACCACGCTTTGGAGATTGTTTTAATCCATAGAGGGATTTCTTCAACTTGGAAACTTCATTATTTGTGAATACATGTTCAATCCATAGTGGAGGATCCATATATACTTCCTCTTCTAAGTTTCCATGAAGGAAAGCATTTTTTACATCAAACTCATGCAAAGGTCAATCAAGGTTGCCAGCAATGGAAAGAATAACACGAATTGAGTTCATTTTAGCAACATGAGCAAATGTCTCTAGGTAATCAATTCCATGAGTTTGAGTATACCCTTTAGCACCTAATCTTGCTTTATACCTTTTAATTGGCCCATCTACTCTATATTTGATTGAGAAGACCCATTTGCACCCTACTAGTCTCTTTCCTTTTGGCAATTCATACATTTTCCAAGTTTCATTTTTATCCAGTGCTCTCAATTCCACTTAGGATCTTTTAGAGACTCATACACATTGTGTGGGACATTTTAGAATCCATGACTCTTGATTTGCAAATACCAGATAGAAGAGGGAGCAAACTAAGGCTCTGATACCATGTAGGAGAAAAAAACACTACATTTTTTCTATTTAATACTAGAAATAGAAGCCATATATATAAAGCTACATCACAAGACTCAAAAAGACTGTTCTATCCTCCTTTTCATCTTCCTATACTATCTACTGATTCACATTCAGTCATTGACTACATGGGAAAGTAAAAAAAATACAATAATTTAATGATGTGAAATAAATTTAAAAACAACTTCCAACAAAGGATATGAAATATAAGCACAAACAATTAAATCTACTGGACATAACCATACTCGTATACAAACATCTTTTTTGGGCCAAACATGAAGTTCCTTGATTACAAGCAAGGGATATATGGATCCCTTATGGAACTTTCTATGGCTTCTCTTGAAAATCTATTCCCATAACTTTTCCTACAAAAAAAATCTGACCAACAAATTTTGATAACTATCAAATGTTAATCAACAAGAAGGATAAGTTTTAACGCAGTCTTCTTAACAACAAACTCCAAGCAAGTCAACAACACTAGCTTCTTCAAGTGACAAGACTTATGTAGTCTGATGGCATCCGAGTTGATTTCCCATACCCTCCACCAAGGCTCGATTCCCCTCCCCTACAATCCGCCTATAATATAAAAAAAAAAAAGATAATCAGCTTCTTCAAGTGTTCCTCTTAAGGCTACCAATTCAATATCCTAATCAAATTCCCAACTACCTTGATAGCACATAGCAAAACAACAATGCCTATCAAATGATATAAACCTTTTGTAATGATAAACAAAGACACAAATTTAGAAAATTAACATATCAAAAGCTGGATCTAAGGGAGTAGTAGTCAATTTTGCTTCGTTATTTAAAAAAAAAAAAAGAAATCCCCAAAGCCTTGGCTTCATAGTAGCCATAGATCACCCCATTCCAAATATGAGAAAAGACAAACTATTTGAAGTTGGTTTGAAATATGCTCTAAAAACATTGTAAAAGCATGTTGCTATCTTTTTCTTTCACGAAAGAAATAGCTTTTCTCCATTGTACTACACTTTATAATGCTGTGATTCTTCAAATACCAGCCAATGTAACTCCAACACAACTTTACAAAGCTAATATTTCCAATCATAGTATTTTTTTATGCCACAAAATTCAGCATTTCATAGACCAATAAGCTGTTTAGCATTCTTTTTGTTACCCATACCGCTGACAGGAAACATGTTGGATTAGCTTCAAAACCAAATTGCCAATCTCAAGTAGATTTACAAAAATACAACAAATATGATTTAATCCATATAAAAAAATCACTCATTTTTATCATAAAAGAACTCTAGGTGGAATCTTAAGAATACTTTAAGAATGCAAATCAAGAAAAAGATTACCTGAGATGGTGAAAAGGGCCAAACTTATTTGCATAAAGATCATCTCCAATGGTTTCCTCTAAATTTAGGGGAAACCATTGGAGTGCAACAATGGTTTCCCCTATATTTAAAGGAACCCATTTTTTTAACTTCTTCAGTTCTTTTAATTGTACAAAAATAGGAATAACATTTTCGTTTTAGTTAAAACCATACTTAATTTGCATAATAATTATAATTAGTTAAAATTAAATAATTTATATGTGGAAACGAGCCAGTTAAAAAATATCATTGAGAAAAAAAGAAAGTCTAAATTATTAAATAACTCATTTTAAAAAATTTTAAACGATTAACTATTATACTTTTTTGAAGTATCCAACTAAACAACGATACATTAATAAGCACACGACTAATTAAGTGAAATAAACAAAGATATGTTAATAAAGACAAATGCGCAAGCTAACTCATTAGCATACACAAACTTAATTTGTGCATATATTGCTCCAACAAATGTTCAATTAAGGTATTACAGAGTGCATAGTGCGCTGTGGTATCCCTAAGTTGTTGATGACGCTCAAAAAACCTTTGGAACCAAACTTCTTCATCGTACGCCCTTTTAACCTCTGATGCTAGAGCTTCCCTCCACTCCTAAATTGGGCCATCAAGGTTACGCTTATTTTTAATAATCATGTTATGCAAGATAATGCAGGAAAACCCTGTTGTTCACCGATATAGAGTAATCTAGCAATATAATTAGAGTTTTGTGATATAAGGTACTTGGGACTAAAGATCTCTATAGCAGATCAACAAAATCGCTTCATATTCTCACTAGCAGTATATTATCCAATTTTAATTTATTCATCAATCGCATCTACAGCTAAGTGATAAGCTAGCATTTGAAGTACACCAGTTATTTTTTGAAAGGGAGACAAACCTAACTTACCTGTTGCATCACTCTTTTGTGTAAAGTAATTGTCATGAACTTGCACGGCCTGACCTATTAGCATGAATAGACTTTGGGACATACAAAATCGATACGGAAACATCTCCTCGCTAAATCGCAGAATCTCAGCAAAATAGTGATTGAATAAGTTAAGATCTGCAGTTTCTCGCTTTGAAGAACTTCATCTCTCTCTAGTACCTTCATTCTTTCCATCTGATTTGGACATACGTTATATATATATATATATATATAAAGTTAAAACGATTGGTTCAAACTGGCTTAACTAAACCGGCTATGTCCGGTTCGGTTTTAACTGGGTTTGGTGGGTTTGTCTGCGGTTCGGTTCGGGCGCCTACAACCCACAACCCAACCTACGCATGACAAAAACCAAACCGAACCGGTCCGAACTGGTTCGGTTCGGTTCGATTTACTGGTTTCCATGCCCATCATCCCTAAGATCAATAATTTCTATGACCAATTTGTAAATTTCATCATTAGGGTTTATAGAAGAGGAGCCTTCAAAGTTGAAGTTCATTTTTCTTATATACTAAAAGGAGGTGTTGTAGTAAAATTAGGAGATAGGCCATTCTTAAATTGGGGAAGATAGGGATAAGTTTGTGGTAGGCAACACATGGTAGATAGGTGATATAAGTTTGTGGTAGGTGGCATTGATTAGGGAGATTATTATGTGGTGTGGATTAAAATTTGTTTTTTAACATATTTTTAGTTGATAAAATTAAGCGAAAAATGGCCTAATCCCTCTACTACCACTACATACCTTTTTTTGGGGGGGGGGGGTTGCTGGGGCTAGCTCCCGCGGTATGGACCTGTTCCTATGAATCATTCCCCCTTCTTGCCAATTTCAATCCTCCACATGTGCTAGCTTTATTAATAGATGTGGCAACTCATTTATGACACCTTTTCATAAGCATGCTCTATCTGAATCAGGCTTCTTTTGTAAATGTCGTGACCCAGTCCCCTTGTTGACTTGGCATATCATTTCAAGAGCAGACTGCATCAGTAGCAAGTGAATTGATTTTTTGCAGATGGCATCGATTCTCTGTAGATTTTGGGTCACATAATCTCACTTTTTTAGTTGACATGACTAGTGATACACAGCTTTGGAAAACCAAAGATATTCAAAGACAATAATCTATACGGTCCAAGATATATGGTAACCTTACCATTGGATTACTTGACATTTAAACTCATTTACATTCCCTTTCGTCTATAAATAGCTGAACATTAGCAGAAATGTACACCCTCATCAGTAAATCCTAAAATATTGCAGTTCAACTGAAATAAACAATGGCATCTGGCGCTCATGGTCCAAGTTACACACAGGAAAAAGACACGCATCTTTTTCGTGTTTGGCTGGATGTTACTCAAAATCCAATTGTTGGCATAAATCAGTCAAAGAACATGCTCTGCAATCAAGTCACATATGAGTACAATAGTAAACTTCCACCATTCGTCACACAACAACGAAATATGAAATCACTTAATAAGCGAATACAAACGATTAAATTTGCAATCAACAAAATGCGGAGATGTATTCGTCAAGTTGAAGACGTTCATCCAAGTGGTGCTTCCGAGCATGACATTGTAAGTGTTAAAGTCTAGTACCACCATTATACTGTACATTATTGAACTTAATCTAACACATGATCAAACCTTGATCGCAGTATCAAAGAGTAAAAGAAATGGTAGAGCATCAAGAGGCAAAATTTGCAATTAGTTGGAACTTTGATGATGTCTGGCCTCTAACAAAAGACATGGAGAAATTTACCAATGACGAAAACCCAATTAGGAAATTTGTCCAGTGTCACAGGGGCAACAATATTTCCACTGAGCTTGATTCTCAGTATGACTACATGTCCTCACCTACACAGTAGTAATTGCCAACGTTTAATTTGAACCTTGATGATGACAATTATAGGAGCCCTTCAGCTCAGCGTCCAATTGGAATTAAAAAGTCTAAACTTAAGAGGAAAAATTAGAATGACTCCTGCAAGATTACTGAAGTGATTCAAGAAGAAAACCACAAATTTGGAGAATATTGGCAACAAGGCAGTGGTGTTAGGCAAAAATGGCATGACTTGAAAATGAGAAAACTCAATTTTGCAGAGGAACAATAAGAGAACAAGATTTTATTCACTGATTTGAATTAATTCTTGGAAAGACATATTAGAATTACTTGAAAGAGACACGAGCGTCAAGGTGAAGGGTCTCATAATAGTCCAGGATCCTTCAGTCATTTCTTTAGAGATCTTCGAAGAGCATCAAGTCATCTGCTGGATTATTGAAATTTGTAGTCTTTGTTTTCCAAGTAGTATCAATTTCCTAGTGTGCTTTTTAAGTTTTCCATGAACTCATTTAGCTTGTTGTTCGTATTATTAGCTTGCTTGTATTAATTATTTGGTTTGTCATGGTTGTAAACAAACATAACTTGTTATTTGTAAAGTTTGTCGTATTTGTGTCGTTCCTATTCGAAATAAAATTCTACTTGTTCTAATGTTTAAATTACAATAATGATGTTTAATAAAAATTAAAAAACATATAATATTTGATTACAAAAAATAAATTAATAGTATTAATAAAAATACAAAAAAAAAATTGAAACTCAAAATTGAAACAATTAAGTGTTAAAAATAAATTAATTCATGAATGACATTTTCCTAATTAGCTTGGTGACAATTTCGTAAATACAAGATAGTATTTTCGTAATTTATTCCCTACCCCTAATATGGGGGAGGTGAATAATTTTCCGCGAAATTTGGAGGAACACTATTCATCACCTCCAACTTTGAGGGTTGGCATGGGAGATGTTTGGAGTTAAACCATCCCCTAAATTTGAGGGATGATTTGAGTGTAGGGGATGATTGGAGATGCCCAAAGGGGCACCACATCTCCAACTTTTTATTTATGTTCAGGTGCATCCGAAAGGTATTGAAACCACAACCATAAGCAGAAAAATTGTTGATCCACAATCCATCTCATAGAAGTTATCACTTTGAGAAATACTTTACATTAGAAAAAAAATAAACAAAAAAAAGAAGGAAAATAACTCAAAATTCTAGAACGGATAACACGACCAGAAAATCAATAAAAATTTCATGCAACAAAATCCAAGGTCATTGAAGCATTAAACACAACAGCCTTAAATCTAAACATATCTAATTTTTTGACCTTTTGCAACACCCCACTATCCGATGAATAAAAAAAAAAAAAAAAGAAAGAAGAGGGCCACCAGAAACGAAGCCACTCAAGCCACCATAAAGCAACAAACTAGAAAAATAACTAGAAACAAAACGCTAGCTTAGGGAAGGAAAAAAAATCATGTTCGTGCCCGTGCAATGACAGAGGTCCAAAAGCCCTCCAGAGACTAGAACCATATGGAAGAATCAGAGGCCATGAACAACAAAACCAAAATGAAACCAGAAAGAAAAACAAAACAAATCAGTCAGAGAATAGAAGAAGGTTCTAGAGAGGGACACAAGTAAGGAGAAGAGAGAGAGAGATCAACACAAAAGAAAGCTAAGAGCATCTCAAATGGGGTAGTCAAGGTTGTGCGTGGGTTGTAGGAGAGGTATAGATAGAAGTGGATTATTTTAATTGAAAAGAAATTGAAAAAGGTACAGGGAAAAAAGAGAGAGAAAAATGAAAAAGAAGAGAGAGATAGATAGGAATTAAAAAATAATGATAAAATAGTAGTGAAAATGTAGAGATGTAGGTGCATTTTTAGACCTTGCATGTGACGCGAGGAAGGAAAAAGTGAGGAAAAATTGGTGTAAATGAATAAAAAGTAATTAAAAGGAAAAGAAAATTAAAAGAAAATAAAATACATGTAGGGTATACCAATTATTTTTGTGTCTTTCTGTTTCTTTTCTTGACATTCACCAAGGACTTGAGCATTGGAGATGCTCTAAGAAAAATAACCAAAAATCTGATTTTTTTCAACCACTCATATTGGCGTACAATGGGAAAAGACTAAAAAGAGAGAAACCAAAGTTGTTTTAATGCCAAAACGATCCAACGACGTCGTTTTCATTTCACTGTTCTAAAAAATAGCATATCCACTCACACTTTTATATACTTTCTTCGTTCTACAAAGATAGTCTAGTAGTTATTTTCACATAGATTAAGAAACAATAGTCAAATAGTTGAAACATTAAATTTTACCTTATTTTTTAAAATATACCTTTATGTCTCATTAATTGTTTTAAATACTTTCAATGCATAGGCAGTTGAATAACAACAATTAATTAGAAACACATATAGAAATAAAAAATTAAATACATGCTCTATATGGTAGGTGGACTATCTTTTTAGGATAGATGAAAATGAAACAGTGGACGATCTTTTTGAGATGGAAAGAGTAGTATGAATGTCAATAATTTAACCAATTAACAAAATGATGTAAAAAAAACCATAACAAATTTAGGAATGAAACATATAGAAAGAATAAGCAAATGACTCCTCACGTTTGACCTAATTTAAAGATTCTTTTTCAAGGGAAAACAGTAAGGAAAATAATAATTAGAAGATCTCATTTTGTTGAGATAAAAAAGAAAAGAAATAGTCACAAAAATAAATTAAAGCTACTTAGTTACCTAGTCACCTGCTCAAAATAGCTAAGTCTATCAATCACCCGATGCAATAGATGTGGCATGCAATATCAGCCCTGAATTTTCACATCATCATAAGTTTCATATACATATCAATTAATCCTCACATGATGAAGCTCCAATACGATAGAAACAAAGCTTACTTCAAAAGTATCCAAAGAAATTATTAAGTATAATTGATCCCCATAAAATATATGAAAGATTTCAACATCAACAAGAATTATGTAGAACGGTGGGGAATAATAAAAACTATATTTAACGTAAAACCCAATAATAAACCAATTAAACTCAAAGAAGAATATAAAAAATTTTTGAGCATTATTTAAACCCAATAAATAAGACAAACAACTTTGCGCTCCTAACCATCATCATAATCAATGAAAACAAATTCAAATTTAATATCAAAACTCAAAGCAATAAAATGGATATGAATTTTGAGGCATCCTAATCAAGCTGGTTTAAAACCACAAAAAACCAAATAAGTACACCGTACAGAAACAACCCTTTACCTTATAGAAACATTGACATTTTTCTACCATTGGCGGCAACTAAAAAAAATTCCCCAAACAAACCCCTTTTTGAAAATTCTTTAGTGTAACCTAATATTAGCCTCATAAAATGAATGAAAAGCGTTGAATGCTTGCTGGGAAATAAAACTTTAAATATCACAAAGTACTCAATTTACACGAGAGCTATAAGCACTAACATAAGAGAGAGTAAAAATCAATAAGATAATTAATTCTCTCTGTCTTTTTTCATCTGTACATCCAGTAGAGGAAACAATTGAAAATAGAACACATATTGTTATTGTTCATGCTACATTTATTTGACTACTAAATATCAACCCTATAAAATTCATATTTTCATGCTACTCATATCAAACTTTTAATGCTTTTCCTAAGCTTAATGCTTTTCCTAAGCTTAAACAACTGGTTGAGTGAGATATTCATGGAGATTCTTTGTCACTAAAATGATATCATATGAGACACAATTGAGTCTGTGTGACCTTCAATATCCTTCACTCAAAGGCTAGTTTAGTTATAGCCAAAAGTCTTGTTTCAGATGGTATAAAATGAGATAAGAAGCCATTAATGGATTATGATATGATTCATAAATGTTAGTATTTAAGCAAGTATGGGTAAAAAAGAAATAATAGAAAAGGATAATGATATAACTACTGCAAAACTATTACCTTATTGTAAATGCTAGTTTCAAATTTCTACTTCAAAAACATAGAGCTATAACATTAAGAGTAAGAACTTTTCCCATTGAGAGGTATTGCAGTGAGAATGTCATGTACACATGGATATAAAGATATAACACATTATTACATTATCAAAATTTTGATTAAAAAAGGTATAGACAAAGAAGAAAAATTCTTAAAGAAATTAAAGCTAAATAAGCATACACCAGTGGCTAATTCATTCTTTCAATAGCATTTTTTGGTGAAGCAATAAGTTAATCTGGTGTTCACACGACAGCTTAGATAAGTTGATGGAATTAAGCTTAGCTTTTTCTTGGTTCTTAATTAGCAGAATAAATATGAAATAATGTACAATCAAATTGGAAAAATAGAAGAAATTAGAACTCCACATAAGGACTCAGATATAGTAGTTTCCTATGACTTTTTGCACCAAAGTGCACTATGAACAGCTATAGGAAATCCTAGGTGAATCCCTTTTTCCTCAAATCATTCATTGCACAATAGATAATCAAGTGTAAAATGGATAATAATTACCCAAGGCCTACAAAAATCTCCATTTTTTGATATAATTAAACACGCTGTAAGCAATGAATGAATAACAAAGGATTCACATATTTTGAAATTTGAAAAATAAAAGGAAGAAATTTACAACCAATAGGATTTAGCTAGAAATTCTAAAAGGGAACCAAGCCTAGTTCTAGAACTACACTTCAAGAAACAAGCAACGAGTTTTGTTGGAAGAATACCAATTTTCAAAATCTTCTTGTTCTTGAGTAACTAATAATCTGGACAAACATCAACCGCGGAAGTGGTGGCGGCCTTGTTAGAGTTACTACGAACTACTTCGCGCCCAAATAATAATCAGATGCAGCATAAAAATCCTTTGATTTCGCAACGTTCTGTGTGGTCTTAGGAAAATAATAATTTGTACAATCATTTTGTAGAAACATAAAAATCAACAAAAAATTATTTGCATTCGATAGAATACCACGTTACTACATTTTTTTTTGCAAAAATCAATAGAATCATCAACAAATAAAAGAGGGAGCTTGAATTGCAATGAAGCCCAGATCATCATAAAACTTCAAAATGCATGTATTAAGATTAGAAAGATTAATTGCAAACATAATAATCAGCCCCTAGTACTAATAGCAAAAATAAGTAATAAAAAGAAAGAACAGTAAATTACCATAAGGAAGAAGGTCGAGCTATACAAAATGCAGAGATCAGAAAAAGGGCCAACCTAGATCTGCAATATGCAAGCCCGAATTGCCAAAAAGCACAGATAATTCTAGAACAACAAATTACAATTAGAAGGAAGATTTAGAAAAATAATGATAAATAGCGTCCAATACAACTAACAAAAGTAAATTATCGAAATAAAATGAACACTAAAGCACCGTAAAAAAAATGGATCAGACGTGTGCTCTTCCGATCTGTTAAGTGAACAAGCAAATCATATTCACTGCAATCTATTGGAACAACCACAAATAGAAAGAGAAAGAACATTTTGTGAAGGAGAAGGAAACATGGAGAGAGAAAGATTGAGTGTAGAATATATGGCTTCAAACTTCTGGTATATATTTCCTGTCCAGGTTATCCCCAAATACATACCGTACTATTTTTATAATTATGTCAATTTACCTAATCAAAATTGCAAGTTGAAGTTACTATAAAACTGCAGAAATAAATTCATACAGAGACGAAACTTGCAAAAAAAGTTGTCATGGTACAATAAGATTTTCCAGCATATAAGATAAAACTATTTAGCTAACTGCCATTAAGCCAAACTCAAAAGGAATCATCTCTGGAGCTTCTTCCAACTTACGTAGGCAACCTTCAAGTTATATGAATCTTAATTGCTATGTACCAAGAACATTCTCTTCGAGATGACGGAAAAATAATTAAAAAGAATCAAATAAGTTTAATGGGCTAGAGAGAAATGAAGCTGATTCAATGCAAAGGAGCATTAGACTTCCCAAAAAGAATATTTTGGGGAAAATGTAGCTATGCTGACCTGCCGGAGGCTTCCAAACATTTGGAACACTCTGCAACTCTTCTATGGTTATACCCACTCACTTTAGATAAGAAAAAGAATCCTATAAACGCCAAATTCTCAATAGAAAGAATTATTCAAAACTCATCAAACGGAAAATAATAATGTAAATAATCTTACCCAAAAACGATACTTGAAAAACCAAATAACACAAAAATAAAATTAAAAATCAGATTGGGGAAGTGAGAGCACTAAAAGTGAAGCTTGAGACTCCAAGATTCTATAAGAGATTGTTACATGACCAAAGGATGATGAATTGCAATTTCATGGCTCCAATTAGATCGGACAGTGACGGGACTGTAAATTGGGACTGTAAATTTCATGCCAGAAAGAACCATGCTGCTTTGTGGAGGATAATAAAAAGAGGATATGCTTTTTTCAAGTAAGGAAAACAAGTTTTTATGTTATTGTTATATGAACAATATCATCCAGGAATCTATATATTAATTAAAGGAAATTAGTCTGCGGTACTTTTATACCACAATTTTCCCGCTAAAAGTTTGTTATCAGGGTTTTTTTCGATATTTTATATTATATTGCGGTAACTCTTGCGGTATTATGAATTTTTTATTTTTTTAAAATTTTTATGCTCCTCTTCCTTATCTATTTAATAACTAATCTATAATTATCATCATTTAATTTTTAAATTATGAATAAGTTTGATTATCCAATTACCTAACTCAGATAGATAAGTGTCCATATCCTTTAAATTAATACTTTATAAATAATTGAAATTAATTATATGTTTAAACCAATTGAAAATTATAATCATACTTTTTTCTTAATTTTCCTGGTACGAATATTAATAATTACGATTAATTTTCCTCAAAAAAACATATGATTTATTTTACGCATTATTCATTTATATAATTTTCATGCTTTTTAGCTTTATTAGTTTCAAATAAATAATAAATTTAGAGCATATTATACTACTCAACTAATAAATATTTCATACAATATCATTTATCTAGCGAATCTATAATTATCTTCATTTAATTTTTAAATTATGGATAAGTTTGATTATCCAATTACCTAACTCAGATGGATAAGCGTACAAATCCTTTAGATTAATAGTTTATAAATGGATAAGCGTACAAATCCTTTAAATTAATAGTTTATAAATAACGGAAATTAATTATATGTTTAAACTAATTGAAAATTATAATCGTACTTTTTGCTTAATTTTCCTGGTACGAATGTTAATAATTACGATTAATTTTCCTAAAAAAAACATATGATTTCTTTTACGCATTATTAATTTATATAATTTTCATGCTTTTTAGCTTTATTAGTTTCAAATAAATAATAAATTTAGAGCATATTATACTGCTCAACTAATAAATATTTTGTACAATATCGTCTATCTAGATTCGTGTAAAAAATAAAATAATATCTATTTGTGTCAGTGATAAAAATTGAGTTAAATTTGCTGTAAATTATAGTTACTTTAACATGATAATAACAAATTTACATTATTATTTGGTTAACATAACCTTATAAAATTTCACCATACCAAAAAAAAAAAGAAAAAAGGAAGAGAAAAGAAAAACAAAATTATAAACTTTCGTATTGTTTATTTTTTAAAAATAATTTGATATATATTTTTTTGTACAACGCATACACCGCATACACGTGCGAGAATCTAGTGGTATATAAATTATCACATAACATAATGTCCGTAGTATGATTTGTTAGATAGAAAATAGGTGATTTTTGTCTAAATAGGTAATTTTTTTTTTAATTTTTCTTCAATGAAATATTTTATTAACAGAAAATGAAATGTAGTATGTGAATTGTAATTTCTTAAAATATAGTATGCAAATTCTAATATATTATAAACTCAGTATGCATTTCGTTAATTTCCTTTCAAAAAAAACTTATAAAATTTCATATTATTTATTTTTTTAATCATTTGAAAGATGTTTCTCGTGCAACGCACGGGTGAAAATCTAGTGAACAGTGAAAGTGAAGTTCCCTCTTTTTATATTGTAGAGGAATTTCTTTTTTTACAATACGATCAAACAAAAATATTAAAATAAAAAATAATTAATTTAAATTTTTGTACTTGATTATGTAGTTATTCACTAGTAAATTTAAACTCGTCTTTTGTATACATTCAACATCACATAGTAGCCATTAATTAAAAGAAATTTGAAAAAAAAAATGTTTTTGTTATATGCATGTTGGCAATCATTTCTATAAATTATTAAGTTGTTGCAATGATTTTTGCAATTAGAAAAGTAATTTGCGGACATTTATGATGCACATAACAGTCGGGAAAAAAGAAAGTGTATTTGAAAGCATAATCTAATAAACAAAGTAAATAACAAATGTTAACTACTACATCCGTCCCAATTATTTGATCTGATTTTCTTTTTTTGGATGTCTCAACTATATGATCTTATTTCTATATTAAAGAGTTTAATTTGCATTACTTTACAAATCTATCTCTATTTAATATTTTAATTATAACTACTACCTCCTTCCCAAAAAGATGGTCTAGTTTTCTTTTTCCGTCCATCCCAAAATATGGTTTGGTTTTCCTTTTAAAAAATAGTTGAAATATTAGTTCTCTTATATGTTCCTATTTAATGCGCATAGTTATAACAAAATAGAATTGTTAGCGTGGAATAATTAATAAATAAAAGAGTATAATATGAAAATGATGCTAAAATTTACTTTTTGAATAATATTAAATGAATTTTTCTTAATCTACATAAAAAAAGAATATGACGATCTTTCTGTAACGGAGGTAGTATCAATTTTGAATTCAACTCATTACATAGGAACAAAATAGGAACACGGATCACAAAATTTGCCTTTGCAACACATTTTTTAATTCTTATGAAAAAGCAAATGGGACCAAATAATTGGGAAAACAGTTAGAAATTTGAATTAGTGCAACTCAAAATATCATCATAAGTTTTTAACAACCACTTTACACAACTTTTGTAAACAAATTCAGCTTATATGTAATAGCTGCTAAAAAAATTAAGATGAATCGAGAATTTAGATTAAAAAAACACCTCATTCGATTGCAAAAATTCAATTTTGGGAAAAGTAGGATATATCAAGAAAACGGAATATAAAATGAATTTAACCAAAAAAAAATCCATTAGGTGATGTCAAGGATTACGTCATAAAAAAAACCTCAAGAAGAACCAAGAAAACGGATTAACAAAATACCTCATTTGATTGCAAAAATTCGAATGCAAAAATTCGAAGTTCTAATCAAAAAATTCAGGATTGGAGAATCGAAAAGGAAAATGGAGGAAAATGGGCCAAAGATTCGTTCATATTTGGGGAAAGTGGGGAAAAAATTATAAAATGAATTAAAAAAACAAAAGAAAAAACTCATTAGATGACGCCAACGATATTGTCATCAGTAATAATCTTACAATACCAGACAATCGGTGAAAAAAAATATGCCAGACACCCTATTCTTATTTTCTGAAAATCAAGTACATAATTAGCACATAACAAATTTTATTTGCTTACTGGTAATTGAATTTATTACACGTATTTAATTGATTTAATTTTCCACCAAGAATTTTTGGTTCTTTTCATCTTATAGTACTAGATTCTCACACATGCATTGCACGAGAAGATTCCAAATCAAATTATATCTTAACATTAGTACGAAATGTTAAGTTATAAATGGTTAGGCACGTTGGACTACAATATTTTGATTTTCTTATTGTTAACTAATAGTTATAATATTTTATTTGATATAGAATGCTCGCCCATAGGTCTTATGTCTCGGCGTTTAGGTCGCCAGGTCCCTACGCCTTTGAGGTCGCGACCTCCAAAAATGCCAGCTAAGCGGCAACTTGAGCACCTATGTGCAAAGCCTTGTTACTTATAGCTAATGGGACTCTAGTATTAAATGCAGAAAGGGTGGGTACCTATCCCATACTGGGTTTGAGCAACTATTAGTCAAAAAAATAAGGCTTTATCTCAGTTGATTTGACTCTCATGCTGTATATGTGGGCCCATCATTAAACATATGTAATCATTGCTCCCATGTAAATGTATGCTATAAATAGAGATAAATAATACTAAGTAGGGGTTTGACTCCCATTATTCGTTCTTCTTGTCTCTGGCTTCTTAACTCTTTTTCATTTATTACACACATTCCACTATCTTTTGCATTTATTCTTCGAATCAATTCAAATACAAATTTCTCGCTTAAACAAATATTATTTGTTGAGTCAAAGTCAGAATTTGACGTCAACAAATTGGCACAATCTGTGGGAAACTATACTAAAAGCTTTATAGAAACCAGTCTCTTGCGAAAAACCAACCTCCGGCGAGAGAAGATGAGTAAAAGACACTCCCAAAGCCAAAGAACAAGGAGTAGTGGTGCGGGACTGCCTCCCTGATTCATGAGGCAAAGGAACGTAGCAGATGCTGGTCCTCATGGCCAGCCGCTGAATCAGAAACAGAAGCATTGTGGCGGCATGTGGAAGCCCTCGCTCAAGAAGCCCGGGGACTACAGCGGCTAAACTCACCACTTTTCTCGTGAAACACGGTGGAATCCTCCCATAGTGACTCTTCCTGGCAAGCTGAAAATATAGAGAGATCCTCTACACGAGTGAATCCGCAAAGAGAACATATGAGAAGAAGGTTGAGTTTCACTATGACTCAAGCCTCTAGCCAACTAGCCCCCAACACATGAGCTGAACCAGCTCTCTCTAGAGGAGTTGGTAGAAGCAGTATGTTTACAAGGTTGGGACCTCAACCCAACGAGGGTCCGGAAGGCCAAGGTCACCAGAGCCTCCATAACCAAGGGAAAGAAGGCAGCCAATGAAAAGTCCAACACCTACTCCTCACTACATCTACACATCGAGCTCGCCGCCAAGAACCCCTCAAGGTTAGCAGTAAACTCCTCAGCAAGTCAACGAGCTGGATGAACTAAGGAAACGACTTAGCGATCTCGGACATGAGCATTCTAGAGGAAAAAGATCTGATGACCTGTGGGGGAGGCCTTTACCTTTTGTCCCTTCCATTTGGGAAGCCGTCATGCCGTTGACAATGATGCTCCTCCAAATAGGGACTTACAGCGGTAAACAGACCTAATCGCCTGCCTCCACAGATACATGTCCTCGATGGAACTCTAAAACGCTATAGGAGCCATAATGTGCAAAGCCTTTGCGCTCACCCTAGAGGGGAATGCACATACTTGGTACGGAAATTTGGCTCCAGGATCTATGCATAGCTGGGAACAACTCTCATCAGAGTTCACGAGGCAATCCATGGGGTCTAAATCTAGGGCAACTCCTAAGGAGATGCTTAGGATAATAAAGCAAGGAAAGGCGGAACCTCTCAAACGCTGCCTAGACTGTTTCAATAGATAGGTCATTACGACAGAAAAGGTGGTGGATGAATCCCTCTTGGTAGCAGTCAAATTAGGACTTTACAAAGACACCCGCTTTTACTGAGCGATGCATGATGACCTACCAGACACCTACAAAGAGCTCCTAAGGAGGGCTGAAAAATATATTAGCACAGAAGAAGCTATTGAGGATATTTCACGACCTGAAAAATCCTCGAAGGACGAGAAAAAAGACCAAAAAGATAAAAAGGATCAACAGAAAAACGAGAGACCACCTGCTTCCTCTAGACCCTTTACCAAACTCAACGCCTTTGTTGAGCATATCTTCAACCTTCTGCAGGATAACCAATTTTTCCTAAGAAAGAGCCCATAAAGAAGCCAATGAAAAACGCAAATCAGTCTAAGCATTGTAAGTATCATAGAGCTGTGGGCCATGACACAGGCGAATGCATGCACCTCAAGCAAGCGATCAAAAACATTTTAGCAGAACAAGATAGACCCAAAGAATCTAAGGCCTTATAGAACTAGGCTTCAAGGTTTTACTGGAGAGTTTGCTGAAGCCAAGGGTCAGCTCGCTCTCCTTGTTGAGCTTGGAGGCGAACCCTGTACAAGTAGGATCATGGCGGATTTCGTCTTTGTAGATGTGCCTTTGAATCACAACACCATCCTAGGGCGACCAATTCTATACGAAGTCAGAGCCGCAACCTCAATATCTCACTATGTTATGAAATTCCTTACCATCTATGGGACAATTGTAGCAAGATGCGATCAGAAGGCCGTGAGAGAGTGTAACTTAGACTACGCGGCAACCGCTTTAGAAATTCGCACCCTTGGCCCCGGAGATGAGAAAATAAGGGCACAAACTTATCCAGGCGATGAGCTCAAGGACATCAAGATAGACGACTCTAGACCAGAAGTCAAGCTCAAAATTGGAGCTGAGTTGAAAGAACCAATGAAGTCTCAGCTCATACAATTTTTAAAGCAAAACATGGGTTTACGAAGATATGGAAGGGATTGATCCTAAGCACACTTGCCACAAACTCAATATTGATCCCAAAGCTCAGCCCGTAAACCAGAAAAGATGACCCCTTAATGGCGAAAGGTATGGGGCTTTGGCTAAAGAAGTGGACAAATTACTTGGTAATAAATTCGTAAGTGAAGCTTTATACCCTCAATGGGTAGCTAACCCCGTTCTCGTCAAAAAGACAATGGAACTTGGAAAATATACATCGACTTCACAGACTTTAGCAAGGTCTGTCCTAAAGATAGCTTCCCTTTGCCAAGAATCAATCAAATGGTCGATGCAATAGTAGGCCACGAACTATTTAGCTTCATAGACGCTTACTGCAGCTATCATCAGATCCCTATGCACCCAACTGATGAAGAGCATACATCATTTGTGATTGATAGAGGGTTGTGTTGCTACAAGATAATACCCTTTGACTTAAAGAATGCCAGAGCGACTTACCAACGATTGGCGAATTCTATGTTTAAGGATTAGCTTGGGAAATCAATGGAAGTCTAAGTTGACGACATGCTCGTCAAAAGCCTACAAGCTGGGCGACATGTCGAGGACCTCACTCGAATGTTCCAAATCCTCAGAAGCTACATAATGAAACTCAACCATAAGAAATGCTCTTTTAGAGTAGATTCGGGGAAATTTCTCTGATGCATGGTCAATCAAAGAGAGACTGAGGCAAATGCAGAAAAAATCAAAGCAATCTTTGTCATGGAAGCTCCAAAATTAGTGAACAAAGTCCAGCGCTTGACCCAGTGAGTGGCTGTGTTAAAACTGCTTTGTATCACGATCAACAGACAAGTGTAAGCCTTTCTTCACAGCAATAAAAAAATCTAAGGAGTTTGTATAGACAGAAGAATATTAGGTCACCTTCATGGAGCTGAAGAGACACCTTTCTTCTTTTCCACTACTGTCCAAGCCACAACATGACGAAACACTCTCGTTGTATTTAACAGTTTCAGAATCCTCAATCAGGACAGAGGGGACAGCCCAATTCCCAATCTATTACGTGAGCCATGCTGTACATGACGTAGAGCTCAGATACCCCCGTGGAGAAGCTCATGTATACTCTCATGATCACCTCAAAGAAGTTCCGTCCCTATTTTCTCGAGCACACCATCGATGTTTTGACCAACGCACTTTTAAGGCAAGTGCTTCAAAAACCTAACCTCTCAGGTCGCTTGGTCAAATGGTCTCTCAAGTTCAGCGAATATGATATTAATTACATGCTAAGGACAGCCATTAAAGGCTAAGCTTTAGCTGACTTCATAGCCGAGCTCGCGCCTTCTACCAATCATGCCTCTGGGGTTGGAATTGTTCTCGTTAGCCCTTCCAGACACCATCATTGTTAAGGTATTAGGTTCAGTTTTAATGCCACCAACAATAAAACCGAGTACGAAGCCATACTTAATATGGCAAAATCTATGAGCATCAAAAGGCTGGTTATCAAAAGTGACTTTTGGCTTCTTGTGAACCAAACAAGCAGAACTTAGAGGTACGAGTGAAAAGCTCTCCCTGTACCAAAACAAACTCGCTGAAGAACTTAAAATGAATAGATTGATTTGAAATCGTTCAGATCCTACAAGTTGAAAACGGCCATGCCAATGCTTTGGCTAAGCTTCCAACCAGCAAAGAGATAGGAGAGCTCATCAACATTCCCATCAGAGAGTTGACGAACTCGTCTATCGATAAAACGAGGATAATGACAATAGAGATCGACCAGACAAGTAACTAGATGGATCTCATCGTCCAGTTCTTAAAGAAGAGAATAGACCTCCTAGATATGGAGGCCAAAAAACTCAGACGAGCTGCCACGCTCTCACTAGTTGATGGAATTTTATACAAGAGGAGTTTTACTGGACCACTGCTAAGATACCTTACTCCAACTGAAGCACGAGCTGTGTTGGAAGAAGTACAATCTGGGATATGTAGCAGCCATCTAGGTGGGCAATCCCTTGCGCACAAGATCTCGAGACAAGGATACTTCTGGCCTAGAGTTAAAAAAGACACTATTGAGCTTGCCAAAGCTTGCGACAAATGCCGAAGATTCACCCATCTCACCAAAAAGCCGTTAGAGGAGCTGACCTTAGTGATAGAACTATGGCCCTTCGCCAAATGGGGGATAGACCTCATTAGCCCACTCCCAAAAGAAAATAGAGGAGATCAGTTTGCTATCGTAGCTGTAGACTACTTCACGAAATGTGTGGTAGATGAGGCCCTAACCACCATTACAGAGCAGAAAACAATGGGCTTCACCTGGAAGTCAATTATCTGCAGATTTGGAGTTCCAAACGCCACAATCATAGACAATGACAAATAGTTTTATAACTCTAAGTTCAGAACATTCTGTGAAGAGTTAGTTGTAAAGAACTTCTATTCAACTCCCCATCATCCACAAGCTAATGGACAGGTTGAAGCTATCAACAAAATTATCAAGCAAACCTTGAAAAGGCATTTGGAAGCTCTGAAAGAGAGCTGGGCTAAGGAGATTCCTACAGTTATATGGTCCTACCAAACGGCCTACTGAACTGTAACAAGCAAAATTCCCTTCCTCCTGTCATATGGAGCTGAAGCTTTGATTCCAGTCGAGCTGGAAGTCCCCACTTCTAGGGTAACACATTTTAATGAAGCGAGAAACAATGAACTACTCACCAGTAAGCTTGACTTTCTCGTTGAAAATAGAGAGCTGGCCAAAATCAGAAATACGAATTATAAGAAGAAATGTGCCAGGTCCTACAACACAAAGTCCGAGTGCGTAGGTTCAAGGTAAGAGACCTAGTCCTCCGCAAGGTTTTCCTTTCAATTAAAGAGCCAGCCTCAGGAACTTTGGGATCAGGATGGGAAGGCCCATACAGAGTCAGACGAATTCTACTAAACGGGGCCTATGAGCTTGAAAACATGCAAGGAACAGAATTGATGCACCCATGGAATGAAGAGCACTTGAAAAGATATTATCAATATAATAGCCGGGTGTTAACTCTAAATTCTCTGTACTATTTCCAAATGTTTTTCTATCATAATTGTCAGGTCATGGCTGGAAAGTTAACATACCCACGCGAGCTCAAAACTTCCAAACCATAATTTTGTGACCTAACAGTTAGCGATATTTTGAGTGATGAATGATTATTTACTTTCTTAAATATCTGTTTTGTTGCAATTTTATGTTAATCTATAACGATCAAGTAAAGGGTACGCGACCAAGGTTAGAACAAGCTTCTGACCAGCAACTTTGTACGCGATAAAAATTTATTTTACCAGCTCGGAACTGCAACTAAAACAAGCTTTTAGTTAGCGACCTCATGCTCACAAAAGAAGGTTACACGAGCAAAGCTGGAACAAGCTTCTAGCTAGCAACCTAACACTTATAGAAAATTGGCTCAAAATTATTATGAAAATACGACTGGAACGGGCTTCTAGTTAATGACCAATTTGTGCGCGATTTGAACAAAAAAGGGCATCTTGTTAGCGTAATTACGATCAAGCAACAAAGTTATTTAAAATTATTCAAATAATGAGCTGACAGTTGGCAAACTTCATTTCATTTATAAAATTTGAAACACAAAAGAGTAGAATTTCAAGAGCCCTAAGCCTAGTTCTCTAGGTCAGAGCCTAGCTTCAGTCACTTCTCCAACTGGAGCAGAAACCTCTGCTCCTTTCCCAATAGGAGTTGGAACCTCTGCCTCCTCGCTAGCTGAAGCTACAACCTCAACCTCGTCTTCCTTCTCATCTGAGCTTTCGAAGCCACAATCTTTTCTCAGCTTAACAATCCACTCTTTGAAGAAGGCTAGATTGTAATGAGGGTGATTCTTTACAACCTCGCCAAAGATCTCCTTGGTTGTCTCATAGTAAAGAGTAGTGGTGACAGTATTGTACTCTTCTGAGCTTTTGTACTTTGCAATGGCCTCCTTATAACCAATGAGCTCATTGGAAAAGGACTGGCTGTCCACCTCTCTTAAGGCCTACTTGTAGTTCGACCTCTCAGTCGCCAGCTGGGTTTCGAGGTCTTCGCTCTTTTTCTTCCAAAGCTTAAGTTCAGTCCTTAAGTCAGCAGCCTCGCCTTGGGAAACATGGAGCTTCTGCTTGTTCTCCTTCAGGGCCAGCTAAACCTCTTCCTTAGCCTTGGCAGCTAAACCTCTTCCTTCTGCTCGTTCTCCTTCAGGGCCAGCTTCGGACGCTTGGTCAGTGAGCTTCTTCTTCTCTCCAATGAAACAGCGCATGCGAGCCATAGTGTGCTCATCCAGAATAGCTGACTAAGCCCGCATTGCTACACTGGCTTGAAGAAGCTCAGCCATTGTAGACGAGGTGGTGAAGCCTTTCCACTTTTTTGACCAACCATGAGCTACGCTGCCTATAGCATCTGTGCAAATCTGGGCATGCCTTTAATAGTGGCAGAAAGGGTTTCTTGGCCAAGTTAAATTTGAACAATGCCTTAGGCTTTTTGCTCTATAGTTTTTCCAATTGAGCCCAGCGAGCTGGATCCACTGGGAGGTATAGGTCTTCAGCAAGAGGGTCAATGGCCCCTTCTTCTTGACAGTACGCTCCTCTCTATTTGAAATAGGAGTAGGAGTAGGAGCACGGAGAGGATGAATTGAAACCAGGCTCCTGAATGACCAACTATCTCTTGGCAGGTCGCTTAGAGACGACAATGCTATTGGTTTGCATAGGCTTTTTTCCCACGACGCTCTTCCGATCTCTCCTTGAGCCTTTTCTTTTCCTCCTTCTTCCTTAGACGCTACCCTTTTTTTCTTTGCCTCATGGACAGACAATTTTTTACCCTTGGAAATGTACATTTTCCCTTAAAAACACAAGTGTCAAGTCGAGTAGGACAATAAAATAAGGCAGCTTAAAAGATCTGAAGTCAAGAAAACAACTTACATTTGTTTGGGTCTTTGAAAATGCATTCAATTCAGGGAACAGACAACCTGGTTCTTATCAGGAAGTCTTTGTCCATCAGGTCCGCGACGTGGCGGTAGTCGGTCAGCAATTTAGCGGTGGTCTCGACTTGCTTCTTAATGGGAAAGTCAACAACGAGCCTCGAGATCGCTCGTCACCTGACACGGAAATGAATAGAGTTAAGCATTAGCTTGCTAGTTCTGACAAAAGGGCAAACTAGAAAGCCACTTACTAGGCTACTGATAGCTCGTTGGGATGCTCATGTCCTCGTCATCTGGAGCAGAAGGGGTCATCCAGTCACTACCTACCAAAAACTAGTTCTCCTTCTGGTTAGGGACAGACTCGAATACCCCCTTTACGAAGTTACCCCAAAGGTGCAGAGCCCTAGTTTTAGGCTATGCAGCAGCATAAAACCACCCTTTCCCAGATGGCGTGGCCTTCAATAGGTAGTATGAATTGAGGTCGCTAGGACTCAGAAACCCCCAACCCTTATGATGCCAAAAGCCCAGAACCCCAGTTATGGTTCTCCAGCTCGCTGAAGTAATTTGCGAGGGAGCAACCCCCAGTACCTCAACAACCTTGTGATAGGTCGTGGAAGAGAAACGCAGAAACCAGTCTCGAACATCTTCGTGTTTGCTGCCACGCACCTCTTAGAAGGGCAATGGGCTTGTTCCCTTTCATACGGACCCACAGTGCTACACGGTAAGGGACGCGACATGATTGTCACAACGCGTGCAAGTCTTTCTTCCTCACCTTAAAGGGGATGTGTTTACACACCCACGGCAAATCCTTCTTACAGACTACTACCACCGGAGGCCGCCCACTAGGGCTTTCCTTCTCATCTCTATCCACCTCTCCTTCTTCATTCTCATCCTCAATCTATTCAAACTGGACCTCTGACTTTGGCTCTGGCGCTGACTCCACCTTATCCTCATCCGTAGATCACTCTACCTCCACTCTGACTTTCTCATCTCCTCCATTCCCTAGTTGAGAACTCCCTCCATATTCCATTTGACTCACTCACAGGTTTTTAAACTACCAAAAACCCGGAAATACTTCTAAGGAAACGAAAAGATTATTAACTTTCTCGCAAAGGCTGTCACGGAGCCTAAAGAATGCTACGAAATGTTAGTTTCTTCAAGAAGTTGAGAAAATCTTGTAAGAAGTTTGCTGGGAATCGAGTGCAAAAAAGTGCGAAAGGGAAGAAGAAAAAGGGTGAGGGAAAAAGGGGTATAAATAGAGTTGGGTAAGGTGAAGGGATGGCAGCCGCGTGTTGAATTGGGAAACAAAGTGGCATCAATCAAATTAACGATTACTGCTCATAAATCCCTAAAACACACCATTCCAATAAATGGTTGACACGCGGCAGAATGGGCCAGGCCTAACTTTTTGAAATTCGAAGAGTTTGATTTTAGGCGGCAAAAATTCAAAAAGAATAACGAGCAGACCTTCAAGGCTGCTAACCCTGGAGCCCAAGAACAGCGACCTTGAGGGGACATTTTGTAGTCGTTGGGTCAATAAAAGTCAACGGTCAACAAAGGTCACCAGTCGTGGGACCTAAAAGCAGGCCCCACGAGCCTCACCAAGCCCAACGACCTAAATTCTTCAATGATCTGAGGACCTTCAGGTCCGGTATAATTTAGTGACCTCACAAGCTAGTCATTACCTATAGGTCTTATGTCTCAGTGTTCAGGTAGCCAGGCCCCTACACCCTTAAGGTTGCGAGGCCGCTAGGTTACAACCTCCAAAAATGCCAGCTAAGCAGCAACTTGTACACCCATGTTCCAAACCTTGTCACTTACAACTAATGGAAATCCAACATTAAATGCAGAAACGGTTGTTATCTACCTCATGTAGGGTTTGAGCAGCTATTAGTCAAAAAGTAAGGCTTAATCTCAGTTGATTTGACTCTCATGCCATATCTGTAAGCCCAGCATTAAATACATGTAATAATCATTGCCCCATGAAAATGTATGCTACGAATAGAGGCAAATAATACTAAGCCAGGGTTCGACTCCCATTATTCGTTTTTCTTGTCTCTGGCTTAGTAACTCTTCTTCATTTATTTCACACATTCCACTATCTTTTGCATTTATTCTTTGAATCAATTCAAATACGAATTTCCCATGTAAACAAATCTTATTCGTTGTGTCGAAGTTAGAATTTGACTTTAACAGGTAGTTATATATATATATATTTTTTTTTTGTTTTTTTTGATTTTCTAAGTGGTCCTAGAGTACTAGAAATTTGTTCATATATATATATATAATATATAGTAAAAAGCTAAACTAAATTTCATATAGCAAGTGATTTGTTACTTGTAATCTTATGAGCTAACAAAGTTTGTCTATACCAAGTGAAATTACTTTATTTCTACGACCATTAGAGAGATGAAAGCAAAAACAAATATTTGCAGTAAGCATGATGAGTATTAATCTAATTTAATCATCAATGAAGAATAATTGGAAAATATCAAAAGATGAAAAAGGTTAAGTTACCCAGATATTATGTAACTTTTTCAATGAAATAGCTAAAAAATCATTAAAAACTTTTACCGGAACACACATGGTGGAAATGTAAACACTCGAGTGAAATACAATTTATGAAATGACTTGATCCATAACCAACATGGTCATGTAAATATTGTAATGTTAAAGGAATCATTATTGTAAAATATAGCAGGGACATCATAAGCTTCAAAACCGTAAAATTGATTTGATCATTGTAGTAAAGTTGTAATAGCGGGAAGATGATAAGCATCTATATTGTAAAATCAATTTTATCATTGTAATAAAGATTGTAATGTTTACATAGTCATTTGGATAAAAATATAATTTATATGTAAAGATCTTATAGTTAGCACTAAAGTGGTGTAAAAAAATGGTTGTTAAAGTTTATTAATTAATTAATTTCATTCAACTCAATTTAATTAAATGTTACTAATTAATGAGTAACGACAAATGAGGAATTAGAGTAGACATGTAGGGGCAAAATCGTCTAAAATGTTTCTCTCCTATATTCATTTTATAGATATAGATATATATATATATATATATATAACTATTAATAGATCAAGTTTTAATGTGCTATTTGTAATTTTGATATATTTTTTATTATTATTATAATTATCACTTATTAGTCCTTTTATTCTATCATGATATTTTTTTAAAGATTATATGGTTTATTGGTTAGACTAAAATATCAACAAATATTATGGGTATTTGCACAGAATACCATGGAGTATTATTGAGTTAAAAGGGTATTTACGATGGGTATGATGTTTTAAGTATGAAATTTTTTATTGAATCGGTATTGAGCGGATACAAGTATGATGGTAAATCCTGATATGCAATATTAGACCGTTAATTAATAATACTAAATGAATAAGTGAGATGATTTAAGAATAAATTATAATAAAACATTAAGCAGTTGTAAATATATTTTAGAGTGAATGACTTACCCTGAAGCTCTAATAGCCCATCGTAGCTTGGTCTCTACCCCAAGAGTATTTTACTTGCCCACCAAGACTTTCTTGGGTATTGTAACTCTATAAATAGCCTTCTTGTATTGAGAATAAAGACACGATTCATGAGTTTTCTCTCTAACTTTTCTCTCTATTTTTCTGTGCTTTTCTTCTAGTTTGTAACATGTTATCAGCATGACACGCTCCTAAATTTTTTTATTTCCACCAATTCTTTTAAGGACTTTCAAAACTTTGATTATTTTTTATTCTTATTTCTTCATTCGGTTTCAGTGGATGCATCCAGTTTAGTCCAATAATTGTTAATTCTTTCTCTAGATTCTTCAATGGATTTTGTGAATTTGAAAGTTTTTAACATTGGTGCTTTCTTTAAATCACAAAGCCATTGCACCAAAGCGGTTTTAATTCTTCACATAGCTTTTAGAATTTTTTTCATGATAACATGGCATTGGGTGCTATGGTTATTTATTTCAAGATCAAATTCAAGTTCCTTGTTTTGAAAATAATTTTCTACATAGACGGTATCTTCATGTTGCTAGAAACTTCAATGGATCCATTCTTTATGAGCATGATTATTTTTTTCTGCTTTTATTTGTTATTTAATTCTTGGTTTGTTTAATTATTTTTATGATGATAATATTTGTGATTCATTATGGTTTCTGTAGAATAACTCTTATATATTATATTCTTAAAGAATAAGCCTTGACATATATATACATTACTAATCGTGGTTTTTTTGAAGAAACACGATCTTTCGAAGTGTATCGATAATCCTGAAAATTATTGTGATTTAGATATTATATTTTATGATCGATAAAGAATCACAAGTTCTGCTCCATATTCCAGAAGAATATGATTGACTCCTGAAGAGTCTTGGTCTATATTATTCTTGTGGTTACTAAAGAATCACCAATTACATCTCATGTTCCATAAGAATATAATTGGCTTTAGAAAAGTCATATAAGATTTGTTGTAATTCCTAAATAAATACAATTCTCTAATTCTTAATTGTCCTGAAGATTATTAAGATTAATACATTGTGACTCCTTAAGAACACAACATGATCTCATTATATTCTAATTTAATATGGTGTTCTTTTAAATAGCACGATATATGAGATTTAGATTTGTGTTTTCTTGAAGAAAAATACAGTAAATAAATATTCTTGAAAAATATTTTATATTGCTCATTATGAATTATCTCTTTTATTATTCGTTATATGCATTATTTATTTCTTATCTCGTTATTTATTAATACTTTAGTTAGACACTACAAGGAATAAGCTCAATAGCCGCGACTCGTGTTGTTGCAAAATGTGTAGATGTCGCCGCAAATGTGTCATAGCAGCGACAAAGTCACCTGCGAATGTCGTGGCTAAAAGCTCGTGGTAGTAGATCCATAGCAGCGACTCGTATCGCCGCAATCTAGGAGCCACCCAATAGAGGCGACACAGTTGCGGCTGTATGATCGATGGGCTTCGGTTATTAAAAAAAAATTTAACCTGACCCACCACTATTTAGCCGGACCCGACCCCCCCGCCCCGGCCCGGCCAATTGCCCGGTCCTTTTCCATCCATAATTAATTAAATATTATTTGACCATGTGAGGAGTCGAACCCAGTACCTCGAAGACAAGGACATGGTACTTCACCAACTGGACTAGCTTGACTTTTGGTTATTACCTTGCTTTTATAATATATATTATATAGATTATTATAACTATAGTGACGAATATCTTCCCAATAACAATGATTTTCTGTTGCTAAATACAAGAACCAATCATATAAAGAAGATATTTATGGGTCATCGTTTTAGATCAAGAAATATAGCGACGACTTTTTCACGTCGCCTCTATAGATACCAATATACAGTGACGACATTATGATGTTGCCGGTATAGGGTGATGACTGCTGCGTCAACTTAAAATCGCCTCTGTAGCCAACGTTATAGCAACGACATTTGACGTTGTCGCAAAATATTGCCGCTATAGCTCCTATTTCTTGTACTGAGATTAAATAAGTTGTTGCTCTTAGAGTAGCACAATTAATTGCAATATTCTGAATAATGTTACATGCTCCTAAAGAGCAATTCATATTAGATCTAATGATCTAATTTATTTGGTAATTCAATATTCCTGAAGAATACTAATCTATTGTTCCTGAAGTAGCAATAATTCAAATTGATTCTAAAAGTATAATCTACTATGCTCCTGAAATAGCATATGTCTTGATGGCTATAGATATTGGTGATATCTGAAACAATACTCCCTAAAGGAGAGTATAAAAATTCATATCTTGTTGATATTGAATTTATGACTTTACATATCATAAAGTTATATTAATAGCTACCAAATTTTAGTTAGTTGCACGTAACGTATTAGCAAGAGTTATTTGTCGTGGGCCCTTGATGTTTTATTTCATCTGAAATCAAGTGGCTTGGATAAGATAGCATAAGAAGGAAACACATTTAAGGATTGTCCAAAAGCACTTAGTTTCCTTCGTTACTATGTCTAACTCAAAGTTGAGTACTTTACTGCCAAAGATCCACATGATATATGAAAAATCGTGAGTTCTGGCCTACTGGTTTCATTGCATTGCCTGAAGCAAATGCAACATCTTATCATGAACCATGGATGAAGACATGGGAAAAATCATCTAAAAGAGAGAGCAAAAGCGCATTTAGCACGTACCTATCGTACTGCAAAATACTCATCGATCTCTAACTAGTAGTCAATCAAGGGAAAAGGTAAAGTCTAGATTAATTTCCTTGATTATGATGGTCAAGTAGTGACTCACTTTGATGTTTCTGATTTCTTTGTCGATCTAAAAGGGAATATTGGTAACCTGATTGGGTTAATCATAATAAATTGTTCTAGTTGATAGTGTAACTACACATACCATTATTCAAGACAAAGTATTTTCTGAATTAAATTAGAGAAAAATAATGTTAATACTATATATCAAGTGCATCTAACATCATCAAAAGCTCGAGAAGAGCTTGTATTATTTTAACAAATAATAATAAATTGTATATTGATGATGCATTTTAGCAAATTTAAGAGAAATTTGCTGATTTTTAAAGATATCTAATGGATATTAAGTTGAGATAATGCAAAAAGATAATAAAATTTTTGTATAAATTCCTTTGTATCTGACCGAAAGAAGATAAAGAAAAAATTCTCAACACTACCATCTGGAATGTAATATACATTCATAAAAGCAATTGAGACAAACCATGTCATGAACCTGAAGTTTGTTGACCGAAAGAACTTTATACTTTGGCATGATATGTTTGGGCATACATGAGCAACTATGATGCGGTAGATAATTCACATAGGTACAATCTAAAGAACCAGAAGTTTTTTTAGTAAATGGTTTCCCATGTGTTACTGTGAGCAAAGCAAGTTAGTCATCAAACCTTCTAGTATCAAGGTTAATATTAAGTCTCTAATTTTCTTGGAAAGAATTCATAGAGATATATATGGGCAGGTATACCTACTATGTGGACCACTTATCAATTTACAGTATTAATTGATGCTTCTACTTGATATCCTATGTTCGCTTGCTTTCTACTAGAAATACAGCATTTGCTAGACTATTTGCTCATATAATAAAACTAAAAAGCCCAATTCTTGAATCAAGAAATTCGTCTTGCTAATGCTGGTGAGTTTTGATCCAAGCATTGGATGATTATTGAATGGCAATCGGAATTGAGATTGAACATTTAGTTGCCGATGTCCACACTCCGAATGGTTTAGCAGAACTGTTCAATTAATTTTTAGACCATTGTTTATAAAAACAAAACTCACAATTTCTGTTTGGGATCATGCTATATTACATGCGGTAGTGATGGTTCATATAAATCCAATTATCTATCATTAGTATTCTCCCTTATGGCATATCTTTGGTTGAGAATCTGATGTCTCTTGCTTAAAAAGTTTTAGTAGTGTTGTTCAAATACATTACTTGTTAGTTTAATATTATGAAAATTTTATTATTTAGCATGAACGGTTAGACCCATCCTGTTTTATTGATAATAATTGAGAATCATCTGAAGAATAGAAGATTCTTCCATTTAAATGAATTCTCGTGTGCAACAAGTTCTTAGGCAATTTGACTATTAATAACCACTAGCTATTTGGAACTGAATTCCAAATATATCTGGAAAATATTCAGGGGAACCGTGTGGGCCCCCTCACCCTCCATGTGACCTTCTAGATTATTTATGAATTTACATCTACTAGAGGTCACATGTCAAACTCGTAACCAGAAGTTTCCAAGAATATTTGCTCAATTGATTGATTATGAGCAAAAGTTTGAGATACGTAAAAGACATGTATCTTGCTAGTGAATTTTATCCCAAAAATCATTAACTAAATGATCATTCATATATTGTTTGGGATATTAATTGCGTATGGTTAGCAAAATAATATCATACGCCTCGATTTATTTGCTATACCATTAATTGAGAACACTCATTTGTATTTAAGTGATATCGATCTTTCACTTACAACATTATTCTTATATAACATGCCAATAGAATATATAATATCCCCCATATTTGGCTTATAGTCAGAAGCCTCTATCTAAAGTTGAAAAGTACGATATGTATAGTCATTCCGTCACGCGTACTAAGATGTATATTATTGTAATGCTGAGAGTATACGATAGATTTGAATCCTTATTTATATGCTTCATCCATAAAGTATGAACATGTTTTCTGACTATTTCTTAAATTAATTAGTCTTCTCATCATTAGGGGGAAGGAATTGATGGTTGGTAACAAGTATATGAAATGCGTAATTGCAATCCTTGCATGTATAATTCAAACTTGAAGTTTGTAATAGTATGCATTTTCAGATTACTGACTGCATAATTACCAATAGATATACTATGTTAAATGCTCAATCTTAGATTGATATAAAATCCTATAAGAGGATTTGAGATATTAATGGCATGCCTAAATCATGATGTGGTCGATTCCAAAATTAAGATCCACAAAAAAGGATATGGAGCATATACTTATGATGGTCCTTTTGAGGCATATACTCCAGAAAAGTATACAGACATTACCAATCAAAAAGTGCCTAAAAAGGCTTAGGTACTTGAAATTACTAAAATAAAGAGATCTCGATATGCTATGTCTATATTGAGACCAGATGAAATCGATAAGAAATAATAGTCGACTATACATGCTCATAGCTCAATAAATAGCGAGGATGATAAATCAATTTCGTCAAAATTGTTGACATCGAATATTGGCCAAGATAAAAAGACAATCCTGTAGATTGTTACAATGTCAATATATAACAATCGATACTAATGCTAAAAGAGCATTAAATATGTGGTGGATGTCAAACCTAAAGTTTCATTCAATTGGGAATATATGAAAATATATTATTAGATTTGGTACACTTGAATGAAGCATATGAAGAGCTTAAAGTTCTTGTATACATTGCCAGTTAATATGAGGGAGATACATGTTGTACTCTTTTTTCCTTGACTAAGGTTTTGCCCCAATTGGTTTTCCTAGCAAGCTTTTTAATGAGGCAACATCGATGACGTATCCAAAGAATAATGTACTTTTTTTCTTCACTTGGATTTTTTTCCCTATGGGTTTTTTCCTTGTAAGGTTTTAACGAGGTATATTCTTTGTGTAATAAATGTCTATGACATATATGATAATAACCCTCAGTGTAAAACTCCTGAAGAGTTGATACACTGGCTAAAGCAGAATATATTTCAAAGTATTGAAGATATTGGGGAGATATGGAAAGCTAAAGACAAGAACCCTTGTTGGCTGAAATCAGGGGGAGCAACTGTACTCTTTTTCCTTTGATCAGTTTTTGTCCTGCTGGATTTTTCTAGCAAGATTTTAATGAGGCAACAAGTGGACACTCCAAAGTTGATCAGAATTAATAGTACTCTTTTTCCTAGTAGGTAGGTTTTTCTCCCCTTAGGTTTTTCCCCAAACGAGCTTTTTAACGAGGCAGTTAATGTATAGATAGTCATTCAAGGGGGAGCGTTGTAAATATATTTTAGAGTGAATGACTTACCTTGAAACTCTAATAGCCATCGTATCTTAGTTTCTACCCCCAAGAGTATTTTACTTGCCCACCAAAACTTTCTTGGGTATTGTAAGTCTATAAATAGCCCACATGTATTGAGAATAAAGACACAATTCATGAGTTTTCTCTTCAACTTTTCTCTCTATTTTTCTATTCTTTTCTTCTAGTTTATAACATAAACATATATATATATATGGGTATTGTTCATCAAAAAAATATTTGTCCAATCTTTACTTGAAGTCAAGAATCTAGTAGAATTAAGCTTATTATCTATCAAAACATTCCTAATTTTCAGTTGTACAAATTTTAATCAGTTTGACTTATTCTGGTTTTGCTGGTAGTCATATAGTAAATTTATTGAAATACACATAAGATAAAAAGTAATAATTAATTTCAAATATAACTATTAATAGATCGAGTTTAGATGATAAATTTGGTCATGTTGATATTTTGTTTGTAACTAAAATCATTACACCTCTAAGTTGGTCTAAAACCATGCTACTTTTTTAAGAATTATATTGCTTATTTGTTAGTCAAAGTTGTTAATTAATATATAGATACACTACTTCGGTTGTACTGTTGAATACGCGTCGATTTTGACGGCGGCGCCTATGTAAGCGACGTGCATTGTAAATGTATACGCGTCGGTTGTTGGGAGACGCCTAAAGTCAATAATTTAAAAGATAAAGTAACCGTAATATACAATAGACGTCGGCTGTAGAATGCACAACCAACGCCTTTTTTGAATTTTTTAAATTTTTTAATATGACTGTAGGCGTTAGTTTTTTGGGAACAACCGACGCCAATTATTATTATTATTATTTGTTGGATTATAAAAAAATGGCTATTGCTGGTGATCCTGTTAATGTAAAACAACAAATGCACAAGCCACAGCCAAGAAGAAATAACACAAATGGTAACAATTTATATACACATTAATGCAATTATTACCAACTTAATATAAATGAATCTATAATCAATAACTACTCCAAATTTTGGCAATAACATAATCTAGCATTATAAGCTAACGTAAATAAACCATTGAATATAAATCAAAGTACTCTAAAAATCAATAACTATTATATTAGTATATATACTTCTCCAATCATCACTATGTTAATATAAATATGATTACAATCAATAGTTAATTCAAACGTTATCAATAATCGGACCCTGGTTGAAATAATGTCATTAATTATATGCCATTATATCTTTAATTATATCAAAATTGAAATAATGTGCAATAACTATTGAAATATATATGTTTGCATGAAAATCTATAATCCATAAGTAAACCATATTACACAAATAGATAAGACCAAAAAATATCACACAAAATTTTGGAGAAATTACCCAGCGTATGTTTTCCAAACCTCATCTATATTCGCTTGAATATATGATCTAGCTTCATATGCCTAAAACAAATAAAAAGAAATATAATTACTTTGTTAATAAAATATATACACGAATGATTATATAATTCTTAGGTTTCGATAAATATTTATACTGTATCAAGATATTCTGGAATACTAGCATATAGTGTGACTATCTCATACATATTTCTAATCACACAATAGCCACGCTCATCAGATCCCGGTTGCTGAGCGCACTAAAATTTCCAACGAGTTGAAAATAAATATTAGTAAATAAACCGCTAAAATTTGAAACTTCAATAGTTATTTAACATTTAGAGGATATTTTTCATGCCTTGATTGTTTTACACTCGAGACATTTCTTCACTATTTTCCCTGACGCCCTCAACATTTTAAGCACCATAATATTATAAAATATATGCATATATAAAAGTTAAATAAACTCAAACCTACAAAAAAAAAGAGTATTATGCAATAATTATTGATAATTACTTACACAGACAACTACAGCTTGATAGGGAAGTTGCGCGAGTTATCCTCCATAGAGTCAAAGAAGAACACTATATTTCATTTAAGGCATAGCACCAGTAGCATCCAGTGGTTTCTACAATATTTTATACGAATGTAATTTTGCATATTTTAGTGACAAATAATTCAAATTAAGCTAAGGCACAACAACATATGAATGGCTGCAACGGTTTTACCCCATATAATATGGTGCCAGAATGTACTTCTTATCCATCATTTCTCCAATTACGTGGAACATGTAATTAAAACTCTTCATTAGAATAGCTCCAAAATTAATAGCCTCAACCAGCGATGGACAAACAAACCCGACATTTTCAACCCCGAACTCCTTGTACACATGATGTAGTTAACTGAAATACATTATACCAAACGTGAAATGTCAAATTTAAAATTATATGTACCTAATTATGAGCGAGGAAGTCTTACATCTCCCAAATTTGCAAAAGTTCAACCATTGTATGTTGAGCAGGTCGGTTATATCGGTGACGAAAACATGAATTTCATCATCTATATTGATGGGATAGTGAAACACATCTCTATCTATCGGCACGTCAAAGAAATCCATGGAAATGGGTAGTCTAACAGTTAGATCGTGCAATGTTTTGAGGTTTGGAGTCAGGGAAACCAATGTTGCATCGTCAACGACATTAGGGTGCGCCGAAAAGACTTCAACACTTGCAGGCAGTTTGCCTTTTCTGTGGATGCTGTTTGCTCTGGTTGCTGCTCCTGCAGTGATAATTTTTTTGTCATCAAATCATGTAGAACACACAATCCAATGTACAGAAAAGCTTTTTGTGTAACTTCAATTCATTACCGCATCTAACATAACTAAATGTGTGGGCTACTGATTGAAACTGCCATCAACTACATCAGTTAACTGTTGATGGAATGAACTCTGCACTGGGAGTAAATAATTCACCTCATAATCACGTAAAAAGTCAATTGAGACTTTGTAATGACCGGATAGTAGCTGTTTACCGTGCACAACCGTAGTAGCATTGGAAGGGTGAACCATTCCCTCTCCTACAATTTTACTCTCACTGTTGCAAGCAAGAGCGAGATGACATGAGGTCGGCTTCTTTAGATATTCAATACAAATGAACAAAAATAACATTAGCTATAAGAATTGATGCGAAGTCAATGCATTCAACAAGATCGATTGTAACGCAACACTAAGTATACCTCAACATCAATAAGTGGCTATGGATCGATCGATGGCAGCTACTATGAGTCGGTGATCTCACAGAAGGACTAGCCACCGTAGGTCAAATTGTGGAGGTATTTCTATTCCAAAGTGTTGAAAGACAGTGGCCATCTGCCACTGCATTATATCGAACTGAGCCTACATCTGTGTCATGATCTCTTTCCTCAGTCGTTCAGTGATTCTGGCCTCCACCTCTGATGGATCACCTGTCTAAGGTCATCCAACAACATGACCCCACTCGGACTTGTCCTAGTCTCATCAAGTCGTCCATAAACGTCCCTCAAAGTGACTATCCACCATAGCCCCTCACTCGACTAGGGTGCTCCTCCTTGCCAAGCACCGCTGTTAAGATATCCCAATGTCTATTTGGGGCAAAAGTCCCTTAGCTGACTTCCTTATGCTTCTCTTTCTGTTTGAAAAAATGAAAGATAAATGCAAGACATCTGAATAAAATGCTAGTAACTTAAGTAAAGAAAAAAATTAATTATTAATGTATACTTACAATTTTCTCATACACCTCATTTATTTTCTCGTTTGGTATGTAATAACTGCTATCTGGGCCCTTGACGGTCCTTGCCTGAGCCCAATCTAGACTGCGATCATTAATTTGAAAGGTCGAGCTAACTGACCCACATGAGGAGGAAGAAGACAAGGGGTCTGCAATTACCATTCCGCCCTCCTACTAGCACAACCGGTAGAGCCTAAACGGTGAAGGTGCTCATTATGCGCTTGACTGCTTCACCTTCTCACTTTTCTCCTAAAAGTCAATTCAGCAATTTTTTTTTAGTTTTTTGCCAATTGTGAGAAAATAATATGAAATCTGCTTTGACCATACCAAGAACTCTAGAGTTTCATGATCCTACTTGAACTTCTCCCATACGGCAGGCGTAATGAAGTTATAAAGCTAACAAGGAGTTTTCTATTTCGGGTGCTCCTCTTTGATGTATTTTCACACCAACAAAGTCTTGAAGTCTTTTAATCTCTTTCAGCTTCTCTCGATACAGGCTCCTTCAATTGGTCATTCTCGAGATTGAATCTTTTCTGCAGGACAAGATTTCTAAGCAACATTATAGATAAAAACAACCATTTTGTGAGACCAAATTGAACCTTGTAAACTAATTCAATACCTTGACATCTTCCCAAATAAGATCCTTAAGGGATTGCTCAACTACATGCCTATTTGGATAGTTTATATGCACATGAATCTGAACCACACTCCCCACATAACTGCATAATTGCTTCCCAAATTGCTTGATAGGCCTGCCTTGCTCGTCTAATTCAGCCACCGCATCTTGTGTCTTCTTCAACTTCTTGCAAGTAGTTGGACCTCTTGTCTGCTTCTTTCTGCTGCTAGTCAGATCATCTATTACACCTGAATTGTCAGCCATCGAGAGTGCTCACCACGTCCCCATCTGTATACAAATGAAAAACAAGCACATTAGTCTAACCCATCGTATTCCAGCATAGTTAATAATAATATACAGTGCTACAAGTCTAATAACTAGATATTAGCCCAAACAAGAGAATGAGAAAGGCATGTATAATGCAGAATGAAAATGATTTTACATGACAATGCTATTATGAGCGATGATCAATCCATAAACCTTCCCCATGATTCAAATGCATATAATCTGTCTCTATGTTATCATCTCCTATAGGTATATGTTGTATACCAATAGAGAAGGGGGTTTCGTCAAATTGATCATACTTTTATTCATTGACCACATCATCTATATCAACTATACGTCTCTTGCTTTGAAGGACGATTGATCACTTAGGCTCAATAGGATCAACAATGTAGAACACTTGCTTTGCTTATGATGCGATGTGAAAGGGTCATCAAGATAGCCTAACTGACCAAAGTCTTCCAGAGTGAAACCTAATTCGACAACTCGAACACCCCGATGGTTTTCAACCCATTTATAGTGAAAAAAAGGAGTCTTGAGAACCTTGTAATCAAGTTCCCAAATTTCTTCAATGACATTATAATACGACATTGGGCATCCACTGGCCTCCCATGATTCGCGGTGGAATACTCTAATGAAAATGCTATTAACGTCACTCCACTGTTCTACATCGTGCTCTTATCATCTTGGCGTTTTGTATAAAATGTGTACCCATTAATGTCATACCCTTCGTAAGAAGAGACATCTACCTCAAGGTCATACGCCAACCATTTTATTGTTTCCGTAATCACTGTCGGCGTGTAGGATAACTGTTGAATCATGTTATAGATGTGTGACTATGTTCATTTGTCAGCCACATCTCACCTTTCAAAGGATTCTGACACCTTAACATCGACATATGCTCATCCAAATATAGGTGAACTACAGTAAGGTACTACAAGACAAGAAGATGTGCTTTATCTCACATTTGGGACCTCAGCACAATTGATTTGAATCCAATCACACCTTTACCTCCAAGCCTCCCATCGTGTTACGATTTCATAATATCAACGGCTTCAAATCCATCTAGTTAATCAGTGCAAAATTCAATGACCTCTTCAGCAGCATAACCTTCAATTATACTCCCTTCCAGTCGAGATCGGCTTCTTACATATCCGTTCAAAAGTATCTCTCAAATAGATACATGCACCCTAAGAACAGTGGACCATAGATCTTAATTTCCATCACCAAGTGAATAGTTAAATGCATCATAATGTCAAAACATGATGGTGGGAAATACATTTCCGATTGGCAGAGAGTGTTAACAACATCGGCCTGCAAAACATCCAACGCCTTGGGATCAATGACCTTGCAGCAAATTGAGTTGAAGAAGAAGTAGAGCTTAGTTATGACATGTCTAACATGTTTTGGCAATATATCTCGTGTTGCAACCGGAAAGAACTGATGCATTAAGACATGACAATCATGAGACTTCATATCAACCAATTTCAAGTCTTTCATCGACACAAGTCTCTTGATGTTTGATGAATAGCCAGATGGAATCTTAACAGCATTTAGGAACTCACAAAATCTTGTTTTCTCTTGTTTAGACAAAGTATAACATGCAGGGCATAAAAATGTATGCTTTCCGGACTCCTGCGGTATTAATTGTTCCCGTATCCCCATTTTTACTATGTCTTTTCTAACTTTGACACCATCTTTCGACTTTCCTGGAATATTTAATAATGTTATGATGATACTATCACACACATTTTTCTTCACGTGCATTACATTGAGATAGTGTCTAACTTGCAAATGCTGCCACTATGATAAATCCCAGAATATAGATTGCTTTATCCATACACCACATTAACATTTTTAACCATCTCATAAACATCCTTTCCCATTAACGACAAGCGGGCGACTCGAATCTCCGTTCTTCCATTGAAAGCCGTTTTCTTCTTTCAATACGGGTGGTCAGATAAGGGAAAAATCCGATGACTTATGAACACATTTTTCTTGTAGTTATTCAACCAAAGATCAATCATCTTATCTTCACAAATAGGGTTGCTTTAAAAATACATGTCGGTCCTTGATGAGAACTGACGTGTATTACTAAACAATAGGCGTCGATTCCCAATTCGTAACCGACGCCTTTTAATTTTTCCAAGAATAGGAGTTGGTTCTCCTCAAGAACCGACACCGATTCTTATTGTCAATATATCAAAATTGCCACCGCATTTTGTATAGGCGTCGTATTCTCTACCAATCGACATGTATTGGCAATTTTTTTAGTTAAATCTGTAGTAGTGATATCAACATAGTATCTGATACCATACCATTAAGTTGTTTATTTATTTTTTAAAGTTGTTAATAAATATATAGATATCAACATGTTATTATAGGTACTTACACAAATTAAATTGGGCATTATCCAATTAAAATGGTATATGTAGTAGGTACGATCTTATGAACGGATATCGAGTGGATATGTGCATCATGATATATGCTTGATATGTAATACCATACCTTAATATTGAATAAGTTAGATGATTTAAAAGGTAAATAATAATAAAATATTAAACGAATATATAAGTGAGTAACTATTAGTAACTTATTAATAAAAATACTAAATAAAAGACATATTTACTACTATTGTTTAGCAAATTTAGTTGCAGATAATTATTCAATATTTATTGTGCAACACCCCAAAATTTCGTGTATGTTTCTTGAAAATTTTTTGGAATTTTTAGGAGTAAAATAAAGTGCTGTACTCGGTTTTATTAAGGACAAAATTATTTATTAAGAATAAATGAATAACGATTATCCATTAAGGATAGTTGCGAGGTTTATCCTACGGTAAAGGCGCAATTAAATGAAAATTTAATTGCAAGTTAGCCCTTAACAGAAACTATAAATAGTTAGAAATTAGAATAATTAATATTATTAGGAAAATCGATAAACACGGTAAACACTCGTCCACCCATTTCCTTTCAAAAGTGGCTGGCCAAGCATTATCACTTGGCCAGCCACCTTGTTGCAACTGGCCAGCTAGGTCATATTACATGGCCGGCCAAGGTAATTATCTGGCCAGTCAGATAATTTACTCTGCTAGCCAAGTAATTCCTACATTACTTTGATGTTTATACTTTATAGCATGGTTCTAATACAGTGAGTATACATGTGATGTAGGCGAAAAGCATTGAATCAACCTGAAAAGTAAATATGATAACTCCACCTACAATACAAAACTTAATTTGTTGAGTATATACTTCTTACGGGTGATATGTGAATGAGGCATGCATGTTACTCTTGTGCAGTAATAGATTGACATTATTATACCGTGCATGATGTGTACCACACCAAGCATACATACATTGAGCGTGTGGATGATTAGCATGCTTGAGAAACATATCATGATGTGGTGAGTTGTGCGTTGATGATGGAATGGATGATTTGCTTGAGGTCGTCATATAATGCACCGCTTATATAGCCGTCCAAGTATATATATCACTTGGGGCAGTGTACCCTTCGTGAGTGTTGAGGGCTTGGCGGCTGGCTGACAGGGTAAATACTCTAGATGGGCGGCCTACTGTTTGGGTATATATACTAGACGCAGTATTATGGGCCTGACAGTGGATATGATATGGCCAGACCTTGTCTTTTGGTATTAGTAAGTCCTTTAAGACGGTTAAAGCATGGTAAGTCCTTGAGAACAAGGCATATACGGGCTGCATATATTGACAGGACTTATTTATGACGAGCTCATGCAGTATTTTATACGTGGGATATGGGCCTTGTGTGACTGGTTGGTTGTGCATGGGAGTATCAGTTCATTTGTTTGATATCATGAACAAGCCATGCATGTTATCATGTTTATTGAGTCTTTATGGCTCACGTAGTTACTTTGTACTGTAAATTTATATGCCAACAATGCAGATCATTGGAAGTTCAAGGAGGGTTTGGCTGAGATACGCTGAATTTTGCCGATTTTTCAGGGTGAATGATTCTAATATGTTGTGCCAAATAAAATAGTATATTGTATATTTTTCTTAAGGGTCGGGTCAGATTGCATGAGAGCATGATTCTACGTCTTATCAGCATATTTCAGTTCAGATCATATGAACTTCCAACGGTTCAGAAGTATGAATTTCGAGGATGAAATTCTTTTAAAAGGGGAAGAGTTGTAAAACCGGAAATTTCATTTATATTTCTTGAAATTTTTCTAAAATTTTTAGGAATAAAATAAAGTGCTATACTCGATTTTATTAAGGACAAAATTATTTATTAAGAATAAATGGACAACGATTGTCTATTAAGGATAATTGCGATGCTTACCCTAAGGTAAAGGCGTAATTAAACGAAAATTTGATTGCAATTAGCCCTTAAGAGAAACTATAAATAGTTGGAATAGAATAATTAATATTATTAAGAAAATCGATAAACACTTGTCTACCCATTTCCTTTCAAAAGTGGCAGGCCAAGCATTATTACTTGGCCAGCCATATACTCGGCTAGCCAAGTAATTCCTACATCTCTTTAACGTTTATACTTCATAGCATGGTTCTAATATAGTGAGTATATATGTGATGTAGGAGCAAAGCGTTGAATCAACCTGAGAGGTAAATATGATAACTCCACCTATAGTACAAAGTTTAATTTATTGAGTATATGCTTCTTACGTGCCTTACGTGAATGATGTATGCATGTTTACTCTTGTGCATTAATAAATTGACATTATTATACCATGCATGATGTGTAGCACATCAAGCATGCGTACATTGAGCATGTGGATGAGTAGCATGCTTGAGGAACATGTCATAATGTTTGGTGATGCAATGGATGATTCTCCTCATATAATGCACCGCTTATGTAGTCGTCTAGGTAGATATACCACTTCGGGTAGTGTACCCTTCGTGAGTGTTGGGGGCTCGGCGATTGTCTAATCGGGTGTATACACTGTCGCAGTGTTGGGGGCTTGGCAGCCCACTATTTGGGTATATATACTGGACGCATTATTTGGGGCCCGACAGTGGATATGATATGGCCAAGCCTTGTCTTTTGATATTGGAAGTCCTTGACGACGGTCAAGGCATGGTGAGTCCTGGGGAACAAGGCATGTGTGCGCTGTATATAGTGACATGCTTTATTTATGATGAGCTAATACGGTGTTTTATACGTGGGACACGAGCTCTGTGTGATTGGTTGGTTGTGTGTGGGAGTATTAGTTTATTTGTTGGATATCATGAACAAGCCATGCTTGTTATCATATTTACTGAGTCTTTATGGCTCACACAGTTGGTTTATACTACAGATTTATATGCCAACAATGCCGATCATTGGAAGTTCAAGGAGGATTTGATTGAGATACACTGAATTATGCCGATTTTATCGGGGTAAATGATTCTACTCCGCTGTCCAAATAAAATAGTATATTGTGTTTTTCTTAAAGGTCGGGTCATTACATATTATTTATGATTACTGTTATTGAAAATTTTTGGAATTAGTGTTCTCGTGCAATGCACCAGTAAGAAACTATTAGTAAATTATTGGATTAGTTCTAGCTAGATTGAAAGTCTTTAGAGTTGTATATTGTAATCTGTATAAATTATTAGAAGAGACAGAGTTAATTGGAAAAAGTTTTATAATTAGGAAACAAAAAAAAATTAAAAAAGAAAGAAAAATTTTAATTGTAACAATGTTAAAGATGGTGTTAGGGATGGGGTTAAATGGGTCCCAAATGCTACAAATGGCAAAAAGTGAATAGATGGAGTACCAAACGTTGAATACTCATGAACTACTAGAATTTTTTTCTGGTCTATATCAATACATGCCACGTCGATTTCAAATCCACGTATAACAAAACTTGAGAGGTTTTTTTAACATTACTTAAGAATAATAATGCAAGATATATAATAATAATAATAATAATAATAATAATAATAATAATAATAATAAGTCAATCAATCAAAAATAGTAGTAGGAGACAAATCTCCTATTTACATATATATTTAAAAAAAATCTTGATTCGAATTAAACTTCATAGAATAACACAGGGGATTTTTATTTCTTGGCTAAAAATAAGTTCCAAATGCAGAAGGAAGAACGAGTCTTTCCGACTCTAAAATTAGGGAGAGTCCACAGGCCATTTTGTCTCTCTAATCCCAATCTCTCTATAAAAGCCAATCAATACTTTCCATTTTTCCACACACAACAAGAGAAGAGACAAACAAATAAAAAAAAAAAAGTCAAAAAATAAATAAGAAAAAACCAAGAATGGCAAAGGCCGTTGCTCTCGCTGTTTGCATCCTGGCCCTTGCCACCATTGCTCACTCCCACGGACCTAAAGAATTCAACGTCGAGGGTGACGTCTACTGCGATCCATGCCGCTTCATGTTCGAGAATAGACTCAGCCACAAAATGGAAGGTAGTTAGTCTACGGTCCACTAGGGATTTAGGCCTCGTATGGTTTAGATTTTTCAAAATCTATTCCAGTTCAAATTCATTTTAGACCACAAGTTTATTCACTCAAATAATATTGCATGTTGATTCATAATTTTTTTCTTATTTTTCAACTACACATCCTTTTAAAAAATCACTTTTATGAAATTAATTCTCAAAAAATCTAAACCAGACTATAATTTGTGTCTTTATTTTTGATGTCAATACCTTGATCAATGACCTGTGCAAGCACCTAGTATTGTCACATTATAAATTTTCACATAGTTTATATCATCAATTAAAAAATTACATTACATGCTAGGTTATCTCTCCATTACCATGTACCAAATTTGTGTTTAATCTTATATAAGTTATACATAAATAATAAAACAGGACACTAGATAATGAATATCTAATCACATATCTCTATCTTGTTTAGGTGTGAGTGTGAAGTTGGAATGCATAGACCCGATAACCCACAATGTGAATTACACGGTGGAAGGTGTAACAGATGTTAACGGACACTATAAGTTGACAGCAAAAGGCGATCACGAGGACAACTTATGCGAGGTGACTTTAACCAAAAGCTCAGAGCCTGAGTGTAGTGTCCCGATGGGGGGTCTGGAGAAAGCAAGAATTGTGGTCTCTGAGAACATTGGACTCCACAATGTCGTTCGTTATGCAAATCCACTTGGATTTATGACCAAAGAAGCTATTTCTGGCTGCCCTGCAGTTCTTGAGGAATTGGGTCTCACTCCAGAGGAGTTGGGTTTTTAAATTTGGAAGCTTTTGCCATTAAAGTAATTATTATTATTATGTAGTATAGAAATATTATATCATGAATAAGTGATGGCTTCTCCTGCGTTGTGTCTCCACCACATTGAGCATTGTAATATGAGCAATAATATAATATGATGGAGCTTCAATATTTGCTTGTGTAATTTTTTTTTTTAAAAGAGGGATTTTATTCATTGCAAGAATCAGAATGAAGTACATCAAATAACCAAATAGGAGGAAACATAAAATAAGAAATGGAGTCTGGTATAGAATTGGCCGCTCGTGCTAGTTGATGAGCAGCTCGATTCGTAGACTTCCGCACACAATAGAAGTCGATCTCATGAATTCCACTTGCAAGGGACTTGCAATCCTCAATGACTAAACCGAAGTGTGACATATCAATAGGAGAATTTCTTAAAGGTTCAAAAACAAGTGAAGAATCAGTCTCAATAATAATCCTCTCAAGTTGTGATTCCTCCACCCATTTTAACGCTTCACGAACTCCCAATGCCTCAACAATTTTTGGTTTAAAGGTTCCCTCACACTTAACAATTTTTGCAGCCAGGAAAGAGCTAGAAGAATTCCTCAAAACCATACCATAATTAACCAGTCCCTGAGAGGAGAAATAGCCGCATCGACGTTGATTTTCAAGAAACCCGGTTGTGGCTTGTTCCAAGAAATCGGGCTGAACAGAGACATTATATTTGCGTGTGTATTTAATTTGTTCTTAATTACAAATTTACAACATGTGATTATTTTTGCGTTGCGTATAACGAAAAAAATACGCATTTTAGAACACTATCATTTTTTTAATACACTTGGGGAAACTTCATAGAAGGGTATAAACTCGAATCCAAGATCTCATCCTAATAAAGAGTACTCTTTACCACTTGAGCTATTACTTTTAGTCTCACCTTAAAACACTACTAGAAACCTTTAAAAAGGAAACTACTACCCAAAAAAAAATTAATAATAACACAGGAAACCTAAGAGCTTGTTTGATCCTATTTATTTGGGGAATTTATAATGAGCAGAGATGTAGAATGTATATTGAAAATGTAAAAAGGTGTGAAATATGTGGTTATAATTGAACATGTGTCAAATCAAATATTAAATCAGTAGTAGGTAAATTTATAAATTGAGAGAATAAAGGGGATCAAACAAGCTCTAAATTCTGGAAAATTTTATGTATTAAACAATTTTTAAGTACATTAATTTTGAGAATAAGAATTATAAATTAATGAAAAATATCAATTTTCTGAAAAAACAACGTTGGTTTTTTTAAGAAACCGACTTTCCTATAAAGAGCAAAAAATCACATTACTAACTTTGGGAAATTTACACTCTATGTTCCCAACTTTCTAACTTCCATACATTCTTGTCCCATTATTTTTATTAGCTTGCTAGATCTTCAACATTTCATTAATTGTCACGATACATTAGTATTAACGGATATGTAAGTATATATATGGTAAATTTTTTTACCATATGCGCAACATTTTTAGATACATAGCAAATAAAATGTACTTTTTAAATTGTTATACCACAAGTTTGTATATACGGATATAATCATCGGAAAAAACTGTGATACTCTACCCAAAACTCTTAGGCAGTTAAGAATCCATGTGTAAATTTAAGACCTGAATTTGTTATTTAATTTGAAACCAAAACCCATATATGATTCCTAATTAGCCAGGATTTGTTCCGTAGTCCTTATTAATTGTGTAAGAGAGAGAGAGAGAGAGAATTGCATCATAGACATGCACGCACAAGGAAAGTAAAAAGAGACAAAATTTAGGTAAAATTTTTCGTTTGTATTTTTTTTTTTTTGGTCGGTTATTTCTTTTTTTTTTTTTTGCCTTTTTTTTGGGGTGGGGGGGTGGGGGGTTGTATTTGCATTGTATTTGGCCAATTCCGCCTTTTTTCTTGCTCGAGGCTTGGACAAAAGATAGGGTCCACATAAGAGTGGTTATCTTAGTTTATTTTTTTAATTTATTGCTATTTTAGTAAATAATAATATTAAATATAAATAAATTGTAGTGTAGATAAATATAAAACTTTTCACATAGATAACAAAAAATGTTGTCTATATATGCCTTTTGAGGGATTAATCCTTGCAAAAACACAAAGTTTAAATAAGAAATTAAAATCTATTACAATGAGGCAGAAAAAGTTACAAAAACAAAGAAAGGGATTAGAAGAGAAAATTGTGTTGTCTTCAACAGTCGGAGATGCAAGCAAGAATAGTCAGCGCTAAGATTAAATGCCAACTCACCACTACAAGGTAACAAATACAAACTGAACCAATTAAGCAAAGGAACCCAACCACAAACCTAATCGCCCTCAGACAGTTTCAAAACAATGGCAAAAGCATTTCTCAAAGAGACAAGGCAGAATGCTTAAAATTCAGTGGTGAGAAGAACAGAAGAAAAGTCAACCACTTTATAAAGTGAACAAAGGCAAAAAGAGCAAAGAAAGCTAAAATTTTACATACAAAGAACAATGCCTTAATATTCTCTAATTACGAATGCCATTTGCTATCATTTTGGCCAAATGGTCCAATTTACCAGAAACTGTGCTAGTGGTGTGTTTGGGTGGATCGTCGAAAAAGAGGTGATTATCGCGTTTGCTTCAAGACGTACCCTTAAACACGCTCTTTGTCTTTCACTGCTCAAATGTATATGAGGATATCACGGTAGGCCCAACTGATCACTTCTTGCCCATTTAATTTATTGGTCCAATTCCAATATAAAAGGAAATTAGGCTGACCAGTTCAAATTATTTTTTCTTTTCGGTCATCTTAATTACCAACGCTAAATGCCGTAAAAATACAGTGATTCCTCTTCTTTGATTTGGCACAATTATACGCATTTTTGTTTCTTCCCGGTGGTCATTCTCGTTAGAGTATAGTTTTGCTACTTTAGTGTTTCAAGTTATTAGTTTATGTAAGTTAGTCCTTGCTATTAAAAAGATTTGTATTACTTATTTTGCAGATTGTATTCTTTTGTTTAACGAGGGTTTTGCTCTCCCCGTTCTCTTTTGGTCTCTTCTTATTGATTTCTTCTCTTGTCTTCTATCAGTGAAAGACATTATCGCACATTGAGTTATTCATATGGTATTAGAGTCCCCATCCCCCCATTTTACTTTTTTTTTAAATTAAAATATTTACTTTTTATATTTTACCAAAAACGCCCTTGACTTGACGGAAGAAATGGATGATTTCTGTTACTAGGAACTTGGATGGAGATTTCTTTTAAGGTTAAAGACTCACAGAAGGATAAATAAAAATTGAAACGTGATCTATTAATACTTAAAAAGTTGAGGACGTTAGACGTAAATTACCCAATTCAAAAATAATGTAAAATAGTAGGGGAAGCAATTATTCTATTAGTAGGTAGAGCCTTACTTAAAGTCTTACTCACAGTAACTAAAAATACTTAAGTGTCCCTAACTGAGTTTGGAGAGAGAACAAAATCCAAACTTAGTGAGAGAAAGTGTAAGTGGTAGAAAAACTTCTTTCCCATTGTTATCTTTTATCTTCTCTCTTCCCAACCATTATTGTTCGCTGGAAAAAAGACAGCAAATGTAAAATTAACCATTCTTTCTTTTTTGTTCAACAAATTTTTTTCTCCAAATTTGCAACAGCCGTTTTGGCAGGTGAACCAAGTGGTAAGACAGCTTTCTTACCCCTTTTATCTAGCATTGAAGTGTCTCATTTCTTCTTCTTGTTAGCTATATGAATGTTCATCAAGTGATATAAATGCAATAGCCACAATAAATCTGCCCAGAAAATAAAACTCAGAAACAAAATTCTAATTTCTTGAACTTTGACCAGAATGACCAACCAGAAATTCTAATTTCAGCACTTCTAGATTGGAAGAGAACTTCAGAAATGGCAAATAGGTGGCCAAGATCTATAAGCGGAAATAGCTCAAAATACGAATTTTGAACCAGCAATTTCAGAAATTTGAATTTTCTGCACCAGTTTGAGAGCCAGAACCTAACAATTAGAAATGCCAGGCAGAACTAAGATAATGTAACCAAATTCCAAACTGAAACCACTCTAAATCCGATAAACCCACTCGGAGTGAAGCTGAAAATCTGTGACCCAGCAGAGACACAGAAACCTAGTAGCAGAGAGGAAGAAGCCAGCTCAGATTTGTGCAGAAAATGTGTAGAATCCACAAATGGGAGGAAAGGAGAGGGGCCAAGGACATAAAAGTATATTCAAGGTTGTGTGCAAAACTTTTTGTAAACAAGTGCGTACTAGTAGCGGAATTGATAGTGGAAGAGATGGAGGTGGAGGTGGAGGTGGAGGTGTATTTTGAGACGTTACATGGGACACGAGGAGGGAAATGTGAGGGAAAATAGTATAAAAGAGAGAAAAGTGATTAAAAAAAAAAAATAATGTTACTGAACCCATCCCATTTTTTTGAGTCTCTCTTCCCCCTAAATGAACCAAGTCCATTATTGACAGCATTGGAGATGCTCTCATAGTGCTATTGGAATACCATCAAAGTAGTACTACTAAAGTGCTTTGGAAGTGCTATGTAAGTAGTACTAGAATACTGTGGAAGTATTATTGGAATGTGTAGTACTACTAAGTGCTACAACAATGCGAGCATAGTGCTATGGAAGTGCTCCCCAAGTGGTATGAAAGTGCTAATATAGTGCTATGTACAATGGTACATATACAGTGCATTCAAAGTACTAACCATATATATATATATATATACACGCGCACACACACTTCTAATACACTTCGGATACACTTCCTAAGCACTTCTAAAACACTTCTAAAGTGCTGTCCTACCATTCATGTACTATTTATGCATATCTCGTGTACCTTCTATAATACAAACGTTAAATAAGAAAATATAATACTTTCCTAGTTGAAAAAAAAAAATTGAAAGTGGGGATGCATAGTGTACTACCCAATTCTTATCAAGGGTTAAACACTAATTAAAATGAAATTTCCTTTTACAGATTAACTATCTTTACTAATACAAAGTAGTAGGTGAGTGCAGCTTATCCCCTCTAAAGCTACAAATTATGATACAAATTATGATTTTGTTAAATTTCTCAAAAACAGAAAATCTCCAGAACTATCTTTCATAAGATCTATTTTGCCAAACAAATACACTGACTTATCATGAAGTTTTGATTATTTTAAGTGTATTCGTTTTGCACAATAGTGCTACTTCAATTTTTTTGATATGAACACATATACACCACATTTCCTTTAGTGAAGTTTTATATAATACTGTAATGACGAGTAGTAAACTAAAACTAATATGGTTTAAGAACCGAAAATCTCCGTCCTTGTTTTGACCCCTTTTCTATAAGGGGATGATGTGATGACAATATTGTATGCATGATATAAAGAAGCAATATTACTATAAGCTTTATCTCTATTTTCTTTTTTCTTTATTATGAACTACATCTTGAGAAATTAAGTTCCATAACCTAAGTTGTAACTTCTAATATGACCATCTTGTCGTATCAAATATGAACCTAAGAACATAAAATTAAAATTAAATGAAATAAGTGGATTGATAAATAAATAAATAAATAAATAAAGATGTGTGGGACCGCCACAATAATGGTATTAGAGTAGGCATCACTCAACACATATGATGGATGAGGGATGTTGTCCAACCAAGAAAATGTATATATGTATTGGTAGTAATGAGTTTTTGGCTAATTAAGGTAATTGCTTCATAAAGAGACCACATATCTTAGCACGTATTATATATTTGATGGAGAAGCAAGTAGTAGCATCACGTGACTACACTAAAAAAAGGAGTTTACATCCATGAAATATTACAACATAGAAAACGACAACATGAGAGAGAGATAGTACTATGAAACAAGGAGACAATAAAATTAAGTAGATCTAACGACGAGGTTGGAAGTAAGCTTCATAATCTTGGTTCCACTTAAGTATCGACGAGGTTAGAAGTGAGCTTCATAATCTTGGTTCCACTTAAGTATTGTTTCTTGATTTTGAATTACTTGAGCCAGTAGGACATTAATGTTTCTTTGTTTAGTCTCCAGACGATCCACTTGAGCGTGAAAAACACCCCACTCAGTTAGAGGAACTCCGACTTCATTTTCCTTCTTCACACCACTAGAACTCTCTCCATTCACAATTTTCTTTTTTTTTTAGTTCTTTTTCTAGTTACAATGTCCCCTTTTACTTCAATGGCACCCTTTGATAAGTTAGAAAGTCGAATATAACTACTAGGATGTGGTGGTGCAGTTGGAAGAATTGGAAGATCAATGTGGTATCTATCGAAGAGATGGCTAATAAGCATGCCCTAAAACAATGTCCCATCCGGATTCATGCAACAGATCATGTTCCTTATAATAATATGGTACAAGTTAGGTGGATCCTTCTTGATAATACGCCACACAATCCATAACTCTTCATCGCGCACTAAATGAAAATTGTTAGTAGGGGGAGATATCACCTTGATTACTATAGTGTGTAACAATTTAAGAAACAATGGTAAGGTAAATGCGTACCGTGGTTCATGGGGTGGCTTAGAATTCTTTTCACAAACCAAATTGTAGGCTTCGAGACGATGGTAGTGGGGTCTTTCTCATAAATAGCCCCACTATTTGGGATTCCAACAGCCTTAGACAGAGTGGGTTGGTCAAAGATTATGTAGTTATTACTAACATATATGTATGTTCTAAAAAGTGGTGCCGGAAAAAGGTCCTTCCCAACGGGAGTATGATGAAAGGTGTTGGAGTAAAAGAGACTTAGATAACAACCTCGATTTAAACACAAGAAATTTTTCCAACCAAAATTTTTGAAACATTTACTGAAAGGAAAATGGTTTTTGTCAAGGTTTGTAAAACAAATAAACTTACCCGAGTGCATAGCCAAGTTCTGGAATCTAGCAAATCTTCGTTGATGATATTCAGAGGTGAAAACCCTTGAGAATGGTATTGGTACCTCTACATTACAGCTTTGTTCATTTGCCTCTAAATTATTTCCTTGCTCATTATCGTCCTTAATCACTCTTCCTCCGGAATTAGGGTTGGTGTTGGGGTTGGACTAGTTTGAGGAGCAGATGGTCTTTTTGGTGGCATTTTTTTTATGTTGGAGAATAAGAAATGATGAGATGAGACTAATAAAGCTCGCGAACAAACATATAATCTACATATAAGTGGTGTATAAGTAGGATTCTCAATTGTTATCTTTTATTTTATTTTATACACAAACATTGATTTCTAAAGGACAAAAGCCAGACTGTATTTTTTCAAAGAAATGATAGAGCCTTAGTTGATATATTACTTTGATTCTTGCTTTTCAGAATTTCCCTTTGGTTCTTTACTTTTCAAAATTTCTTTTTGCTTTTTAGAAGTTATGTCATGTTTGTTTGTACATTGGAAATAGTAATAGGTGAGGGATGAGAGAGAAGCAAAAAAGACAGGGAAACATTTAGTCAAAGGGAAATAGTTTCTCTCAACGTCTGTAAAACAATTAACATTACCCGGGTCTACAGTCAAGTTCTGGAATCTATCAAATCTTCCTTGATGATATTCAGAGGGGAAATCCCTTGAGAACAGTACCTGTTCCGATCTTCTTTGTTCATTTGCTTCTAAATTATTTCCTTTCTCATTCTTGTCCTCCCACACTTTTCTTTCTGAATTAGTGGTTGGTGTTGGGGTTGGACTAGTCTGAGGAGCAGGTGATCTTTTTAATGGCATTTTTTTATTGTTAAGAATAAGTGATGAGATGAAACTAATAGAGCAGACCCACACACAAACATATCTACATAAGTAGGATTTTCAATTGTTATCTTTTATTTTATTTTATATGCAAACATTGATTTCTAAAAGGACAAAAGCTAGGTTCTTGCACAGTATTTTTTGAAAAGAAATGACAGAGCATTAATTGATAAATTACTTTGATTCTTGTGAAATTTCATTTGATTCTTTGCTTTTAAAAATTTCTTTTTGCTTTTCAGAAGTTATGTCATCTTTGTTTGTACATGAGAAATGGTAATATGTGAGGAATGATAGAGAAAAGTAAAAAGATTTGATTGATTTAGAATTTTTTTTTTTTAATGGAAACAATAAATTCTCATTGCTAAAAGATTGAACCAGTACATCTGTTGATAGCAACAGTTCTAGGCGGGAAGGAGAAACAAGAAAAATACAAGGGCTCTGGAACGCGTTGATTGATTTTGAAGATCAAAAGAGCGTTTTAGAGAAAAAGTGTACAGGCTTTAGCAACCGTTTGAATCATTGTAACTTTGATTTACTAAGCAAATTAAGGTGATTTTCATTCCACGAGACTCAGCTCGATGGTAGCTTTTTTTTTTCAAGACCCATGATGATCTACTTTTGTGAAAAAAGTAATTAATAAATAGTAAATAAATAATAACAAATAAAACATATATATATATATATGTAAATAAATGCTAATAATATAATAAATGTTATAAATTAGAAGAAAAAGAATAGAAAAATAGATAGAAAACTCATGAATTGTATATCTCTTTATGAGAACCAAAGACTCCATTTATAGGTATAAGTTTAGAGTTTTAGACGCATATTAGTCATTCACAATATCAATATATAATTTACAACATTCCTCCTTTAATGACTAATCTATACAAGAATTGTTTCATTAAAAACTTTGTTTGGAGAAAAACCCAATGAGAGAAAACCTTGTTTGGAGTGCAATTGATTTTGAATAAATTTGGAACATTCAAGATGAATTCCAATGGGTTATGCATAAATTTGAGTACTGCTATTATCTTATGATGATTCATGATTCATTAAAAACCCAATGAGATAAAAACTAGCGGAAGAAAAAAGAGGACAACTGCTCCCTTGAACTCATTCAATAATGGTCCTCTAGTATATAATCATTTCGCCAAATCTTCAATAGTTTTCAAGACCTAACATGAAAAAACCCTATGTGACAAAATTCAAGTGAAAGAAAAAATACATTATTCTTTGATATGCTGTTAAAGTTATCTCGTTAAAAACCTTACTAGGAAAACATAGTGGGACAAAACCTTAGTCAAGGAAAAGATACAACACGTATATTCCTATCTATACTGGCAATCTATACTAGAACTTTCAGTTCTTTAGATACTTCAGACATATCAAAGCCTTTAGGGATTATATCATGTTTGTGATATTTTCATATATAGCCAATTGAATGGTACTTCATGTTTCAATTGTACCACCCGTGATTTTTCCACATAAGTACCTATTGATATTCTATTGACTTGATATATATTTTTAAATGACTAGACTGTTGGTCTTAACATATAACAATCTACTATATTGCATCTTTTTGTTTTGACCAATATTCTATGTTATTAAATTTTTGATGGAAAATTAAATCATCATCCTCGCAATCATTGAGCTGCTTAGTATATATGTATTGTCGACAACTATTTCTTATCAATTTCATTTGATTCTGAGTATTGTAGACATAACACTATGATATCTCTTTTATTATACTAATTTCAGGTATCTGAACCTCAGGGGTTTTCTAATTAGTTTTGTCTATATACTCTTCTAGTGTATTATGCCTCAATATGACCATAAAAAATATTTGCTCCATATTATATTTCTAGATATTTATTTTGAAATCGACAACATCATGCTTTAGGCATGCCATTAATATCTCAAATCCTCTTATAGGAATTTATATCAATCCAACTTGGAGCCTTTAACTTGGTAAATGGTACTTGTAACCATGCAGTCACTGATATGAAATGCAAACTATTTTGCAAATTTCAGGTTTACATTATACAATGCGAGGATTGTAAATACAGGTTTAATATACTTGTTACCAACTATCAATTTCTCCTCATAATGTTGAGAAGACTGTGCAAATTAAGAAATAGTCAGCAAATCATGCCACAATATAGCATCTTTCAAGAACAAAACATAGATTTTCTAAAGAAGGGTTAAAACCCAATATGTATTATCAACATTCAATAATATCCATTTTAGTATGTGTGATGGGGGACTATACATATCGAAATTATCAACTTTAGATGAAGGATTCTGACTGTAAATCAAATATAGGATGTCATATAATGACTCTATTGGTATGATATATGTAAGAATACTAATGCATGAAATATCAATATCACAAATAAGTGTTATCAAGTATAGCAAGTGACATGAGGCATATCCAATGGTTTTCCTACAACACAGACAACCAAGTATCCCAATCAAAATATAAATCATTAATAATTATAGAATAAAATTCACTAACAGGACACAGATGTCTTTATTTCTTATCTGGAACATTGCTAATAATCAATTGATTAGGCAAATAATCTCATAAACTTCATGTTATAAGTAATATGATACATGTAACATATGGTGGATCCAAATTATATATCTCTAGAAGGTCTATATGGAGGTTGAGTGGGCACATGGTTCACCCCTAAATATTTTATAAATACATTTAGAAACATAGTTCCAAATTTAGCTAATAATATTTTTGTAATCAATTTGCCTTGAGGACATGTGAGGCATGAAATCTAAAGAACTTCGAGTTCTTCAAATTATTCTCATCATTTTCATTATCAAAAAACCAAAATGGTCAAACTGGTCATGTCAAATAAAAAACTTCAGGTTTAATAAGAATTTTCAAATAATAATTGAACTCCTGGTTCAATATATTTAATTAACATAACCTGTGAGATTTTATATGATTGTCCATTAATTTTTTACATAAAATCTTCATGATTTATGCCAAAATTAATGCGGAAATATTACTATATGAGTCCGTTTCAAAAACTTCCTGAAGTTTTGACCCATATGGCTTGTATGGATACACGCTATGTGAATTTAAAATACAAATGACTTGACTTCGAAATACATGTAGCGTACATCTATATAAGCCACACAGGCAGGAAGTTTTCTAACAAAACTTTCGGAAAGTTCTTGAAAATTTTTCATCACTATATTTATGATATAAGATTATGATATAAGATTACTTGTGATATTTTTTGAGATTTGTACTGCGAGTACAATAAAACATTCTTTTACAAGATATATTCATGAAATCTTTAGGATTTCAAATACAAAATTTATGAACACCAAATTAATTCAAATCTTAGAATCATTATAAGTCTACATTCTTATAGAATATTCAAAGCAATTCAAGAGCAATAGATTACTCTTTTAGTTTAGATTCATATAAATCTACTCTTCTTGAGTAATATCAAGAATCATTTAAATATTATACATAATATAATTTTTCACTTTGACACTATGTAATATTCAACTAGAATATCAATGCATAGTGCATTTGTTCATGAAAACAAAATAATAAATTTAATTACATATTTTGCTCTTCAAGAGCACAAAATATTCAAATGGAATATTATATTTTATGGAATTTCTTTAAGAAATCTAATAAATAATACGTTTCATAACTCTTCTAGAGACTACCATATTCTTCTAGAATATAAGATATAACTGTAAATCTTCCTAGAATAAAAATATTATTTTACATCATAGTAATCTTCCATATTATAAATGAATTTGAGACATTTTTTCATTCTTCAAGAAATCACAATAATAGGAATAATATTATACTTATTGAAGATATATAACAAAATGCAATGTAATAATGCTTAAGATCAGTACTAGAATTCTAAAGATAGTAATTCTTTAGAAAATACAATAAATAATATTTTATTTTCTAACATATTGGGCTTTTTAAGAGTAAATCTATTTTATCTATAACAATCTTCTGAATCATTAGTAGATTTCAGAAATCATAATTTTTCAGGAAAACACTGCAAATATAAATTGATAATTTAATAATAAATTAAACAATCAAATATTATACATCAATTAAAGTATAATAATGTAGATATCCCAATAACTGATTATCCAAGAAAAGGATCACCAATGATATGGTGAGAGCATACGAATTTCCTTTTATAATATAAATAAATTCACTCATTTACTCTATCTTTGTATGAGATATGTAGCAATGAAAGGAAACTAAACAGATAAAACTTTTGTATAATTCAAAGCCATAAAAACATCTTTTATTCATAATTCACATAGAAAAAAAAACCGATTTTTAGTTTAGATTTAAATGAAATTTTATGGATTTGATAAAAGATCTTCAAGAGTAACCACCTAAGATTTACTAGATATAATTTATACAAAATTTACTCTTCATGAGTATACTCAATCTATAAATTGTTGCTATTTCCTCGAGTAGCAATGAATTTTAATATTATACGTAAACCCATATAAATTATTGCTACTTTCTCAAGTTGCAACTTTTAGAACAGCTCAATATTCTTCTATAATATTAATTTTCTGACATTTTGTTCTTCTAAAGTAAATAACAATGTTCTCTAATCCTAGTAGTGTTGTGATTCATTAAGAATAATAACATATTCTTAGATCTGTATAAATATGCTCGCCATGAGTAATATAGATTTAACTAAATGAATACTAATTGTACAATATTTTTCGAGAATATTGAAATTGCAATGTCAACATGACATGAATTTTGTGTTCTTCTTTAAGGATGAGCAATATTTCATATATCACCAATATATATTGTTATTTCGTAATTAAAATAATGTGCTACTTCAGGAGCACAATAGATTGCTCTTTTTGGAATTAATTTTGACTATTACTATACTTCAGGAGTAATAGTTTAAAATTCTTTAGATATATTGAGGCCAAGTTAATTAATAACTATATCTAATAAGAATTACTATTGAGGAGCATGTGATACTCTATTAAAATATTATAACTAGTTGTGCTACTTCAAGAGTAACAATATATAATAATACATTATATATTTAACAATAAGTAGTATACATGTATAACAAACAAATATGATTAATATAATAAAAATGACAATAAAGGAGTTCTTTAGAAGACAAAAAAAAAAATAATAATAATAAATAAAAACAATGCTTTAGAACAATATTCTTGTAAAATATCAAATATTAAAAACGACAATCAAAGATAAATCTCATCATATCTTGCCCTTAGGGGTAAATTATATTTTTCTATAATATTTTTAGTAAGAGATAAAGTTGTATTAACAAAATATCTTGTCAGTACTCTCTAAAGTTGTTTATAAAAATTAAAATTATGTTTCTTCAGGAAATTATAATCTTTATAATTTTCAAGGTTTCTTTAGAGGCATTATTATTCTTTTGAAATATTTAACATGAGATACTTTACTTTAATTTTTCAGGAATTAAAATAAGATTGACATAATAACCTTCAAGATTATTAATTTGATAGAACACTACATCCCCATAAATATCAATATATTAATTATAACATATGAGGATAATCATGTAAAACTCAAACCTTTATCCAACAAACAACGTATCAGTCGTGATATATGGATCTACAGAAGTCTATCATAGCCATGAATATAATAAAGAATGGTAAGAGTGAGAAAAATTGTTTCTTTCATATTTACATCATCCATAGTAGTCTACCATAATTATTTCAAGAAACTTCCTATTATCAATAAAACAATTGGATGACAAAAAGAATTGAATGCCAAAAAGTCATTGAATTGAAATTTGGCTTTTATTCCATCCCTATATATACACCTAAAGACTTGTGAATCAGATTAATATTTTGTGATCAAGTCATATATGTGACAAAAGCAAAAGATGATGAGTTCTGCTTTATATATATAAGCAAATAATTTTTCTAAAAATCCTATTATAACAATACATATTTGAAACTGTAGACACCAGGTCGAAAATGTCAACAAAGGTCAAAGACCAACCAAGATCAACGGTTGTAGAGTCTTGGAAATGGGCCCTCGAAAGCCTCGCTCAACTCAATGACCTAGCGACCGGACGACGAAAAGACGTGGAAATATGTCCTAGCGACCTTAGGAATGAATCTTCCTTCTACGCGTTGCCAGGGTTCAAGATGTCTGGCCTCTACGCCAACGAGCACACAACTCCCTAATTTTCCTCTGCTACCTAGTAGACTTGTCACCTAAACAACATATTGAAAACCCATGTGGGAAATCTTATCACTTATGACTGATTGGATTCCAACATTAAATGCGAAGCGGTGGTTACCCATCCCATACATGGTTTAGGTAGCCATTAGTCAAAAGTGAAGGGTTAACCTCAGCCGATTTGACCCATATGTCATTTTTGTGGGTCCAGTATTAAATGCATGCAATTATTGTTCCCATGTAAATGGCCAGTTTACACTATAAATAGAGTGAATGAAGCTGAAAAAAGGGAGAGACCCATATAAAATCTCATTCTTCTTGTCTTTGGCACATTGGCTATCTTCCATTTATTACAAACATTCTTTGCCTTTGCACATTAACTACACAAGACGATTCAAATACAAATTTTCCGCGAATACAAATCTTGTTTGTTGAGTCAAAGGTTGAATTCAATATCAACAAATTGGCGCCGTCTATGGGGAACTTTACAAAAAGCTGTGTAAAAAAAGCTCCCGTCAAAAGGAAATGAGTGGAAGACTTTCTAGAAGCCAGAAAACAAGAAGCAGTAATGTTGGATTGCCTCTCGGGTTTCAAAGGAATTCAGGAATAGCTGGTGCCGGTCCTTCACGGCTGCCAACGGTCACTGAAACTGAGTCCCTATGGCGGCAAGTGGAAGCCCTCAAAGAAGTGCGGTGGTTGCAACAACGTAACCCAACGTCCCAACAACAACTGGCAGTTTCCTCCGATGACAACTCCTCTTGGCATGTAGAAAATACAAAAAGGTCCCCAACAAGAATGAATCCTCCGAGGGAACTTGTTAGAATAAGGTTGAGCTTTACCCCAATACAAAACTCTGGTCAGCTAGCTCCTCACGGCAGGACTATACCAGTTCCCTCCAGAAATGCGGCCAGAAGCAGTGTGTTCACAAAGCTTGGGCCCGGTCCGCAGTAAGGACCTAGATGACCTAGGTCGCTAGAACCCCAGCAACCGGTCAGACACAGGTAGAGGAGGAAAAGTCCAAAGTCAACTCACCATTACAGTCATGCATCAAGCTCGCCTCTAAAGACCTCTCGGAGCTAGCAACCAGTTCCTTAGTAGATCTACGAGCTGGACATGCTGAGGAAATGACTAAATGACCTTGAGCAAAGACAGTTGAGGGCAAAGGGAGCTGACGACCTGTGGGAAAGGCCGTCTCCTTTCGACCTTACGATTCAAGAGACCGTTATGATGTCTAAAATGAAACTCCCCCATATAGGAACTTACTGCCGTGAGTCAGACCTCGTCACTTACCTCCACCGATACGTATCTTTGATAAAACGCAACTGAGGCTATCATGTGTAAGGCCGTCGTACTAACTCTGGAAGGGAATATACAAACTTGGTATGGCAACTTGGCCCCAGGATCTGTACACATTTGGGAATAGCTCTTTTCTGAATTCGCATCCCAATTCATGGGGTCAAAGGCCACGACAACCACCAAGGAGATGTTGGGGACCATCAAATAGGGAAAGCCCGAACCACTCAAGAGCTACCTAGACCGCTTTAACAGGCAGGTCATGATTATGGAAAAAGTGGCAGATGAATCACTTTTGATAACTGTCAAGTCGGGCCTTTATAAGGACACCCGTTTCTGGTGGGCCATGTACAAGGACCCCAAGCACTTATAGGGAACTTCTGAGGAGAGCCGAAAAATACATAAGCGCGGAGGAAGCCATTGAAGGGAGTTCGAGGTCTGAAATGCCTCTGAAGGATAATAAAAAAGACGAATAGATAAAAAAGGACATACGACGAAGTGAGAAGCCACCCAACTGGGCTAAACCCTTTACCAAACTCAATGCTTCTGTTGAACATATCTTCAACGTCCTACAAAACGACCCAATCTTGCCCAAAGCGAGGCCTATAAAGAAATCATTGAAGGATGCTGACCAATCCAAATACTTTCATAAGAGTGTCGGTCATGACACGGACCTCAATACTCAAGTCCCACATAACCGACCTCCGGCTGAAATTTGCGTACTCGTTGGTGGAAACCACGGCATGGAGGGTTCCAAGAGACAAATGCAAGGTCTCGTGAGAGAAGCCCAGAATTACTACCACGTGCTCACAGCACAACCCCCCGTCTCTCGAACTAACTCG
>CAVNYN010206436.1:0-24070 GCA_963692815.1 Nyctanthes arbor-tristis | reverse complement strand
TCAGTTAAGGCTTCAGAGTTAATCTGCCAGTGCCATGTTGGATGCTTGCTTTTCTTCTCTTATTTTCTGCTGGAGAAGATCATATGCATCATGCTGTTATTTACGGCTGCTGATTTTTCAATCTTGCTCATCTGTCGGTTCATTGTTTGCAGAAGCTATATCAGCTCTTGTGGTAAGTCATGAAAATCACGCTTCCCCATTTCTTTAAAGTTTCGATGAATTCAACATAGTAAAAAACAGCCGCCGACCCTTTTTGCAAATGTTAGGTATTTTGTCGCTAGTGTGTCATGTCTACAAGAGTCTTGTCGACTTCCTATACCTAACAAGTTTGTTGATATAGAAGATTTAAACCTGTTCTTCAAATCCTACCTGTTTTACTAGATAAAAGGCATACGCCATGTTATGTTTACCATGATCCCGTAAGTGATTCAATTCAGAAATTCATACTTAGGTACCCAATTCAAGAGTTGATTGCAGCCCATGTCCAGGCTTTGGAAAAGATCCCTTCCTTCCCCATTAGACAAAAGATGGTATTCTATCGTTTTTCCTTTTCTTTTCAGGGATGGTGGGCCGGGGGTGGATCGTGTGTTGGTTGATAAAGTGATAACAGCATACAGACATGTTTTACTAAAAATGGTCAAGTACCAGACGTCCAATGCCGTAGTAGATGATTTTGCATAATAACAACCAAGTAATATATGATTTGAGCAGGGTGTGGTCATGTGCTATTGGGCTAATATTATGATACATCACTATGTTGCATCTTTATGCTAACACCAACCAACTGATATGATTTGAGCAGGGTGTATTCATTTTCGTTTATCTTTTTTTTTTTTTTTTCCTTTCAGATTTGAGGAGTCGTTTGGATTTGTTGGGCAGTTGTGCTGCTTTTTGAACAGGATAGTGTTTGATTATTCACTAAGTTCTGGATGATGCATCATGTCTACCGCAGTTTCTGTTATGCCATGGAATGGATATTGTGCAAAATAATATGGATGGAAATCAATACAAAACTGCCAAAATTTACATATATAGACCTGTAATTTGGATATATTTATGTTAAAAACACACAACCGTATCTGCCACACGAAAGGAAAGTTCAGATAAACAGAATTCATGTTCACCAAATGTATCTCTTATTGTGGTTATTTTTCGTCCAAATTATTTCGTTTTATCAACCAGGGCAAGGTTAGCAATTGTGGAATTTGATCTAGCACCAGATATATAATGTTATTCTGGCACTAGATAGATGGTTGATACGATTTGCAGAGGGGGTGATGCATCTACATTAGCAGCTAGTTGGCACATCACTACTTGATACTTGAAACATATTATTATAGTGATTATCAGGTTCATAAGAATTAAGATTACCGAGGTTTGCTAATTCCGAATAGTATTTTCTGAGTTTATATATTCTGTAACTTTTGTTATTTTGTTTCATCATCTGTTTCCTTTTGAATATTATCTGGAATTTGCATTGTTCTTGTTTTGGAGTGAATACAGTTCCAACTAATTAAACCGGTCATTCTTCGTTGAAGAATTTTAGGGGGACATGAAAATATGACATTATTAAGTGACATTCTTATGTGGCACACTTTATTAGATGATGAAAAAGTAGTCATGTAATCATCACTCAATGAATGTGTGCCACATGAGAATGTGAATGTCACCTAATAATATCTTTTTTTCATGTCCACCTAGAGTTGCTCTTCTTCGTTACCTGAATGCATCACAACTCTTGTGCAAAGAATATAGCTGGATCAAAATTTAAGTTCTCTTAAGGTTATAGCAAGAAGCAAAATAAAAGTCTGGAGATTATTTCAAATTTATTCAAGGTTTAAAGTTTTTCTTTATCTTTTTTTTTGGTAGCTAATTCAAATCATCCAGGGGACAAGTCACAAAGTCCAGGGGTTCATCCTTCCAACTGAGAGACAAACCCTTCTCGAAAACTAACCTGACGATATAGTGTTTGACTCTATTTGCATTCTTACAAGCAAAGTCACATTTGTAATGGAGTGATTGTCCATCAACTTAACAATTTTTTGGACAATGATACCAACATCACCACTATTGGTCGAATTTTGAACAGCCTCCACTGCAATGCTAAATTCCGATTCAATAACTTCAAGACGAAGCCCTCCTTAGGTGCGAATTGATCTCTAGCTAGAATAGCCATGCATTTTACGAGCAAAGGGGAAAGATTGCCAACAAGTGTTGCTTCAACGACAAACTTTGCCCTATCATTACGGACAATGATCCCCACCGAAAAGAACCCATTATTATTATTATTATTATTATTATTATTATTATTATTATTATGCGGTGGTTTCTTAACAAATCGACGCCGCCGTATAATTATGTTTGTAAAAACACTAGTAACAAAAAGCTCAAAAAAACCCGAAAATATCGTTAACAAAAACCAAAAAAAAAAAAAGTCAAATTTGGTGACAAACCAGTCAAAAAAAAATAAAACAAAATAAAGCAAAGCAAAACAAAACCTTGTTGGAAACCCAAAAAAAGGAATAGTAATAGAGAGACACCACAAAATCATGGTGACGACAATTATTAAAAAAAGATTTTAAACACCGAACCCCATGCAACAAACAACAAAAAACACAGTAACAAACAAAGTAAGGAAAAAAAAAATACAGTAACAAAAAAGTTCATGATAACAAAAAAATTGCAAAAAAATACAATAATAAGGTAACAAAACCGGTAAAAAAAAATTGTAACAAAAAAAGGTAACACAATAAGGAAAAACTCCTAAAATCACCACAAAACCCTAATTGTAAACACATTATCTTTGTGGCGGATCTAAGATTTATTAAGGTGGGGGGTTTTAAAAAAATTTTCCCACGATAGGCTTTGCTTATACATAAAAAACTAATGAGACAATAATGGGAATTTAGCAAACTTTATATTATGAATATATAACAAAATTGTGTTTGTCAGGCTTAATTAAAGAAACTAAAAAATACAACTTGCATGAAATTAATGTGTATCCTACGTTTGCAAGTGGTATACAATCAATACCTTATTTTGGTGACATAATTTTAAATTCTTGTTATTAGTCTATTGCCATCTCGTTGAACCAATAATTTTTTTATTAATTCTTATTTTTTATTTCCTGTAAAGACAATAAAACCAGATAGCATGATTTTATATTAATTTCACACATGTGCATTTACGGACATACTATGCTTCACACGTGCATTTTGCGGACATATTTTAGTGTCAAAGTAAAATACAATGGAGTAGGATAACATAAAATCATGAAATTATACAATCGAACAAAGTAAAATTGAATCCTATTAGGCAAATATAAAATATATCAAACCAAAATATAATATCTACATAGGATCTCAAAATAAAAATATTAAGTTAAATAATTAAAAGGAAAAATATAATAATATTGAAATCTAGATTGATATATTATCTATTTTCATGTAATTCAAATCCATAATTTATTAGGTAAATATAAGATATATCTAACCAAATTGTAATATGCAGATAGAGTCTCAAAATAAAAATATTAAATTAAATTATTAAAAGGAAAAGTATAATAATTGAACCAATGATTTTTTTATTAATTTTTATTTTTTATTTCTTTTAAAGACAATAAAATACGATAGCATAATCTATATTAATTTTACACTCGTGCGTTTCATGAACATACTATGCTTCACACCCGTGCATTTCACGGACATATTATACCGACAAAATAAAATACAATTGAGTATGAGAACATAAAATGATAAAATTATACAATCGAGCAAAGTAGAATTGAAATCCATTAGGTAAATATGAGATATATTTAAGCAAAATATAATATGTAGATAGAGTCTCAAAATAAAAATATTAAATTAAATGATTAAAAGGTAAAGTATAATAATAAGGAAAATTAATATTGAAATCAAGATTGATATATTATCTGTTTTCATGTAATTCAAACACATTAGGCAAATATGAGATATATCTAACTAAAATGTAATATATATATAGCATTTCAAAATAAAAATATTAAATTAAATGATTAAAAGGAAAAATATAACAATAAGGAAAAGTATAATAATTGAACTAATAAGTTTTTTTATTAATCCTTATTTTTTTATTTTCTTTAAAGGCAATAAAACCCGATAACATAATCTATATTAGTTTCACACTCGTGCATTTATAGACTACTGTGCTTCACACATGTATGTTTCATGGACATATTATGCTGAAAAAGTAAAATACAATATAGTAAGAGAACATAAAATCATGAAATTATTCAATCGGATAGAATAAAATTAAAATCTATTAAGCAAAAATGAGATATATCTAACTAAAATATAATATGTAGATAGAGTTCTATAATAAGGTCTATAATAAAAATATTAAATTGGGCAAATTCATCGGAACTGATTTTCTTAATCCCCGAATTTATTATCAATGGATAATAATGTTATCATCGTCTATATTTAAGGTAAACTTCCCGCAATTTTCTTCTTATTATTTGTCAATCAATATCCCCAATCCTAATTTTGTTTTCACGTATCCTTATCCAATCCTAATTTTATCCAACCCCAATACTATAATAATTTCGGCCATATTTTTATTTATGGTACATGAATTATTTATTGCCATTTAAAAGCTATAGCCCTCATTATATATTGGGATAGTTGTATAATTTAAAGTATACTCATTTATATCTTTGTTTAACTATAGTATATTTGTCTCTGATTTTCCTTCGAATCAGTAGAGTAATTGATTTGTTATTCTTTTCTTAGATCCCAAATTGTTTAGGGCTTCTTGATTACTACTATATAAGTGGGCTTCACTGAGCTTAAGAATACATTTTATCTCATAACTTAACTAAAAAAGTTCTGAATTACTCGCTGTATTATTAGAATACCAATATTGTTTGTTTCAAAGCACCGTTAAATGGCTCCTGTCATATTAAACCTATGTGATGTAACAAAAAAGTTGCATAAGAATGCTGCCTTCCTCATTCGTGTGTCAAGAAAGTGATTAGTCCCGTTCTAGATCTTTATCTCCCTTCAAAAAAAGATAATCTTTCTCCTCTTTGTATTTAAAAAAAGATCTTCATTTTTATATTTATCTCAATTAAACCAATTATAATTCTCAACAATCGAAACCTTGTGAATCAAAACAAAAAGAAAAATTGAAAATGCTTTTCTCCAAATTAAATGCTTGTAAATCAAAATTAAAATTAAATTACATTTCGTAATAAAAAAAAAGTCAATGTATCACCAAACCACTTTCAGACCGAAATCAAAATTACATTTCTCCATCCCTACAAGTCTACAATTTTTTTAACAAACTTCAAGCAAATTTTTATCCTAAAAATAAATCAACTTTTTTACTTCTTTTCGTTTGTGCTTAAAAAAAAATTAAAAGTAGAGATTTTTAAAGTGTTTAATTTGATGATTCATAGAAGTATTAAATTTTTTCACGATGTTCTATGGACTATCTTTTTCTGATATGCTGTGGACCTTTTTTGAAAAAAATTGATTTTTTCAAGTGTTTAATCTTAACATTTTATTTTAGTATAGCCTATAATATATTGATTTTTTTTAAATCTTTTACAATATTTTGATTTAAGAATCATTAATTCTAAAGAAATATACTTTTATTTTTTTAAAGTGTTTGGAGAATTAGTTTAGTTGAGATAAATATAGAAATGAAAATTATCTTAATATATAAGATTTATAATTAATTAGTGGGATTAATACAATTCTTTTAATCTAAATGATATAATTCTTTGTCAAAATCGTGTGTCATATTTAATGGTTGTCGGAACCGTTCCGGTATGCATTTGCCTTTGACTTCATTTATAATTTAACGGCATGTATACGGCCACATACGCGGATGATTAACAGTAGTGATACTGCATAATATTATTCTTATTCTTAAGATATAATTTTATATTTTTTAAACTAAATAATCACATCCATGTGTTTGACGGCACTTATTTATACAATATAAATTTCAATAACTAATTCTCAAAAATGCTATTTTTCAGTTTCAATCTCCCACTATACATTTAACAATATTATCTATTATATACATATGTAAAAAGAGATTATTATTAAGATAACTATGTAGTCTCATATACAAAAACTTGCGGTGTGTGAGTTACCTCCCGTCAAGAGGTATGTACGGGTGATCCTTTTTTTTTTTTTTTTTTCTTGGGCAGTGAACTCGATAATATTAATATAATTAGAAGAATCCAGTTGAATCTTACCGGAAGCTTAAATTGAGGAAAACCAGTTTGACCCAGTTCGCCCATTTCGACACCACCTCTCCTTTCCATGAACAATATTATTACTGAAAACAAATCCAATTTCTAATGGCATTCATAAAAGCTTCTTCACTTTCTTGTGATAATTAAACAAACACTTGATGCCTTTATAACTCAACTGTTATTCTTCAGTACACTGTATATACTGTCAATGTAGCATATGCTTCTGCAATTCAAGATCGGAATTCTCTTTTGCCTTGGTCTTATAGTAACACTAGGTAGTATTGACAAAAAAATAAGATGGTTCCGTGTGCTACTCTTTATGGGAGTTGCAAGCCTGCTTTTTGTCAATCAATTGGTGGTGCCTTTCTCTCTGTGCGGTAATTGATTGACAGTTGTACTGTAATTTCTTCTTCTAGTAGTCATATTGAAGATATTTCTTTTAATCTTTATAATCCTCTTTTTCAGTTTTTGATTTATTTTTCTTTTATGCTTCACAGTCTGAACCCACATGAAAGAGCTTTGTTTCCTGAGCAGAAATCAATCAGAAACGTGAGCTTTCTTTTATTTTCAATTTTTAGTACAATTCATATGATGATAATATGGTTTAAGCTGATATTGATAAGTATCATGGTTGTTGATGATGTGATTTAAGCTAATGGTGTAGGTGCGACCATCCTGCAGTAGCTATAACCACAGAAATCTGGGCATATATGCCCGTCAAGCCCAAGAACTGGGCGTCATTGTTGAAGAGGTAGGATTTATGTCTTTGCAATTACTATTTATACGTGACTCTGTACTGTCATGAAAACTCAAGTAATATGATTGCTGGTCCTCTTTGGTATTTCAAAAGATTCTTAAAACTAAATATTATTGAATGACTATATCCATTGTCTTTCAGCATCTTTTTTTATCAATTGTACATTGGTATAGGACGACAACTAGGCCATAACATTCTATGCTCATAGTTTGACATCTTTTTGAAGTATTCATCATTCAAAATTTGCTTGATGACTAAAAATAGAGTTAGTCACATTTGCCTGGAGAGCAGCAGTATGGTTTTAGTAAGAATTCTCTGTATTCAGCTTGCGTCACACCATAAGTTATGCGAATAAGTGACTGGTTGTGCATAACGTTTACTTCAAAGGATTTATGATTCCAATTTTTTTTATGCGAAGGGAATCCCATTAATATTCTATAACAATTCAGACTTCACATGCAGCACTCAAAACATGATCGGAACTTTCACTTCCTAAAAGGTAAAGCCACAAGGAACTGAGTAACATCTTAAAAATGTATAAAATAAACGGAACAATATTTACACATTATTATTTTAGAACTATTCAGTCTTCAGATCATATGACTTTGTGTGTTGTAGAAGTGATTTATCCCCCTATTTTCTTTCCCTAGTGTTGTGTTGGCTCATTTATTTCCATGTAATTAGCAATTAGCTAGAATGCGGGACTACTAGATTATAGGAGTTCTTCCTCTCTTCAATAGACACGAGCTTCCTATATGAGCCTTGTATATTTTCCAATTGAAGTAAGAATTAAAATGCCATTTTTTCCCTGAATTCAAGCTTTCACTGCAGACTTGGTTTCTAAATGTTCTTTATATGAGCCTTCATTGCTGGTTCATTACCTTTCTAAGCATATTCTATATCTTGTTGGAAATTGCGAACTGTTTTCTACTAAAATCTCTGTTGTTGGTTTAGTATACATTATTATGTCAACATTAAATTAAGGATGATGCATAATAACTAAAGATATTGGTATCATGAGATTTAACGAATCACGAAGAGCACTTCTTCGCCTAGGAATAATTGCAAGCAATGTACAGCTTCCTATGTTTCAGTCAAAATTCTTCTTTGTGTCTTCTTCAGTTTGATGTTTAACTCAAACAAGCATCTTACAGATGCCTTAAATGTTGTTCCTTCCATAACTTTTCCTTGGAACACATCCACTAGGGGGCTAAGGATCATATAACCAGTGACTCTAAGTTATGCTTATACTCCTTGTTCGGGTAGAGGAAAGGTAAAAATAACGGATGGTTTACTATCCTCTGAAGTAGAGGTTGTATTCCCATTTAAACAACTAATTCCCTTCACTCAGTTTTGCATGTTCAAAACTTTCCTGCAATTTGCTCTCAGTCATTCTCACCAAAGATCTGAATTGTTCTGCTATACTCTCTATATAAAAGTGAATATCAGGATCAATGTATGAGAAAGGTGATTGGATGTGCTAAGGAAGTTGATGGACTTTGCTACTTTGAAAGTAAAACTAGGGATTAAGGTAATTTATCTAAAAATTCTTTCCAATGAAATCAAACTTTGGCAAAAGCAATTAGGTCATCCAAGCTTTCCTTATGTAAAAAATGATACTTCCTTATTTGTCTCAAAACGAGACTCTTCCTTGTCCTGATCTATAATCTAAAATATGTGACTTGTTGAAACATACAAATACTCACTTCTGTATACTGCAAAGCCTTGTTCTCACATTTATAGTGATTGAGGGACTATCTCATGTTGTTAATGTTTATGCGCTAACTGTTCCGCTACGGGTCCGTTTGACAACTATGTATAACTGGTTTTAATTATAAATAAAGTAATGATTGTAGTTTTATGGATACACTTTAACCACTATACTTAGATACCTCACGAGCCCATCATATCAAGCCACAATTTTTTGACTTTTTAACAAAATTTCACTAACTAATATACCACATAGCAAATATTCAATAAAATAAGCGTTGATTAAACCAAGGCCATTTATAATTGGTTGCCGAATGGAGCCTGCATTCACACATGATCGCACTCGTTTTACATTTATTTATTACATTTTCCTGAAGAAAAATGCGAAGGAAAAAATTATGTTTCCAGTTTCTTATGTTTAGTCTAATTCAGATCATGTGCCTAGTGGCTGAGCCAACACAAAACTTCAGTAGGGGCACAAGTTAATTAAGCAAAATTTTTCTCAAAAGACATGATATAATACAATGCAAGAAAAATATTATCGAATAAAAAGAATTATTGTTAATCAACTCTAAAGTAAAAGAAACAAACGTGATAATTTTTTAAAATTAAAACTTCAGGCACTCGTATTTTTTATAATCATTTTCTATATGGAAAAGCTGTGTGTTAAATTTATCATGGAACTTTTACAAAATATCGTATTTCTATGATAGTTTATTTTTTGGAACATAGATTGGTAGTCACCTTTTCTTCATTTGTTTGTTATGATCCAAGGGAGAAGCTTCTCAAATATTGGAAGCTATGCCATCACTGAAAGTTCTTCCAGGTCAGGCACATCCATTAGGAGTATCAGAGGCTGAAGATGGAATCAATTTTGCAATTTTCTCTCAAAATGCTACATCAGTAACACTTTGCTTAAGTCTTCCTGAGAGGTCAGAATCAAATTCCTCAAATTTCCACGAGTTTGTGAGCTATATTTCAGTTGAACTAGAGTTTGTGCTGGATATTTTGTTACCTCATTCTGTTATTTAATAGTTTCTCATAACAAGTTATCCACAATTCTTCTTCATTTTTTCTTTTTTCCCCTTCCGTTTTTGAACATGCATGAGTTATCTTTGTATTGCTAGAAATATCCTTTGTTCCTGCACCTCTGGCTTTTTTATATCCATTTATGTTTAAGTACAAACTGCTGAAGTACCAGTTTTTTATTTTTTGTTGATATATAATTTTAGGGGAATGACGCCCAAAGGGGTGATTGAATTAACATTGGATCCACAAGTGAATAGAACAGGAGATGTATGGCACATACGTGTTGAGGTAATACATATAATATATATATGTTTTTAAATAATTTTTTTCTTTCAATTCTTATGACAAAATTGTCAGTACGATTACTTTGAGTTAGCCAACTTTTTATTGCTGTAATTTCTTTCTGATCCATACTGAAGATTTATTAAACACAGTATTCCTGGTTAGTACAATTTTATACAGATGGTGATTATTTTGAATGCAGAAGAATGAAAGTTCTTAAAAAGGAAAACATTGAAGATGGAACTGATAGGTGGGAGAATTTTTAGGCTCGTATAGTAATTTTGCTCTTGGAGCAAGGCCACAAAACATCAGTTTTTGCTGAATAAATATGTGAAGTGTTGTTTTTCATTTGTTGCTTTTTCACTCAGCTTTTTTTTTTTTTTCCTTCATCGCTGGAGAAAATTGCAGAGAAAAATCTGTTCAGATTACCGACTACTAAAGTGGCACCCATGTAAGGACCCTGCTTCTGCCATGGTTCCCGGGGTTCGGCCTCTATGCCCCTGGCGACGTGAACCACGTGGACCTTTTCTGGACCGCTAACTACTCACTGTCGCCTTGAGGTTACGCTCCAAAGGCGGATTTTGACACATCCACAGGATTCAAACTCTAGACGTCTCCTTAATGGAAGACTTAACTAGAATTCTAGTACCAATTGAGCTTACCTCCATGGGTTAGTGTGATAGTAACTAATGTTTAAGAAAAGGACCGTGTTGTTCCTGCTGCCAGGGACAAAAAGAGGCTAAACCCTGAGGTGGTCGTGACAGTGACTAGGTCATTACAATCCGCCTCTTCAAACGTTCAGTTGCCTTTTTGTTTATTCTAAATTCAGATACATTTTTAGATATATTGAACAAACATCTTCCTCTCTCTTTCCCTTGTTTCTTACTTTTTTTGCCTATTTCTAAGAGAATTTGTTGCAAAAAGTCCCTATCGTATGACCTTTTGCGCAATCCCCACATACAGAGTTTCCATTTAGAAAAATTTTTCTTGTGACACTTACACAAATAACAGAAATGGGGTGATATTTTCGAAAAACCACAAATGGTTAAGTTAAAGGGACCTATATATAGAGTAATAAATAATTGAAATATTGAAAATTTTGAAAAGATTCTGCACCCTTATATCCCAAATATTGGACACCAACAACCATTCAAGTGGCTTCCCTTTTTCTCCACAACACCCTTCCACCTCCTACCTCATGCCAGCACCTCAGCCAGATTTGCTGGCTATCTACATCCCATGGTAGCAGACTTGACAGAACTGCATAATATTGGTTTGACCCTGATTGATCAACCCACGGCTGCAGCTGTAGTCACCACCACAGGCCTGAAAGATAGATGCACAGGCTGAAAAAATTTATGTTCCCCAGTTGAGAAGCAAAAACTAACACCTCTTGGTTCAACCTTTTGGCTTTCACTGAATGTGACATAACTAATTGAGCCAGATATGAAAGAATACTGAATTTAGTATATCATCTAATGCTAAAGCAGTCATTTATGCAGTTAATGATCAAAGAAATCATTAGTCCTCTCTTCTGTCTTGGGTTATAGTAAGTTATTAAAATATTTGAAGTGAACAAGAGCCACATTTCCATTTCCAAAAATTTGGAATTTTATTTTCTATTTTCTACTATGAATTTCTGTTCCCCCATTTCTTCACTGCTATACTTCTGCATATATAATCTACATTTACTTCTTAATATATATGTCCAACTAAAATTACCTTATGGTTGGAGAATAAGTAATTGGTGGTGCATGGAGAAGGAAAAGATCACCTAGTATGGCAATTGAGTTGAGAGATAGGGCATGTGATTTTGTGGTGGATTAGATGGTATGTAGTGAAGTTGCACAATGCTGATGGGTAAAGGGTAGGTTGGTTGAGTGGGGGGCCTTGGAGTTGGTAGAAGATGAAATTAATCTGAAGGTGGCCTCTTTTCCTGTCATTGTTATGGTTCTCTTCTATTTACCATTTTTCCCCTTTCTATTTTCAAGATAAGGGTAATTTTATTCTTTTAACAACAAATTCAAATTTTTACGGCCTTCGGCAGGTAATTGTCAATAATGAAGCGAAGACCTTTGTAGTCTAGTAGTATCCTTATTGGTTGTTTACCCTTGGTTCAGGGTTCTATTCCCCTCCCCTACAATCTCCTTGTAATGCTTATTTTATTTTAAAAAAAAATTAAAAAAAAAAGCCAATAATGAAAACATGGGGAGAATCAGCATACAAGGGTTATTGTTAGGGACATTTGGTGCTGGACCAGCCTACAAAAACGAAATGGTCCCTCTGTAGTCTGTCGTCCATAATATCATACGTAAAATCATTTTCGTCTTTGGTGAATTTACCAAGGGCTATAGTCATAGTGATCCTCCTATTCAATTACTTCGACCATTTCCAAGTACCTCATACTATTTTTGGGGTATCTGAAGATTCGATCATTTCTTTATGATTTCTCTTGCACTTCCCCTTCCTTATATTCAGCTGGATGGAAATATTCATTTGATTGAACTAAACCCTCATTAAGTATATTTTTAGCAATGTCTAAAATCTTATTTCAATAAATTTATTTAAGATTTTTATGTTTTTAATCTGAAACACATGATTGATGTCTTCTTGTTAATTTTTTATTAGTTAACTACCTTCATAAAAGCTAATAACTTATTTATTTTGGACCAAATTTGTTAAATTTCTAAAAATTGATAGTTGTTTTTAATCGAAAACATTGGTTGGACAAGTGCACTTTGACTTCAATAGACCCATGATCTTACATAAATTTTCATGAAATGATCTCTTCCCCCGGGGGAGCAAAGACCGTATATTCAGCATGAAAGGCAAACGAAGGGAAAAAAAATTTGGGAAAAATGCTCAATATCATTCTCTTAATGTCAATACAAACTTCAAATATAACTTATATTGAGTAAGGTATGCATTTCATGGCTAGCTGGACTTATGATATGGTGAAGTGTATGCTCATCTGATCACAAGAATGAAGGAAATGAGTGACTAACAACAATATAGTGGTTTTGTTAGTAATTTAAATCCATCATAAGTGATTCGTAGCTACTTTCCAGGCTTTGGAACAGCATTTGCTAAGAAATATTAACTTATAGGAGTATTACTTTATAAGTTTTTGTAGAATTTTTTCGTAGCTTGAAATGGGTGGTATAGAATTTTATTCTATATGTGGGTCTGGAATATAGAAACAGTTTGACCAATTTCTATTTTGAAATAGAAATAAAAGGCGTACACGAGATTACTCTTACAAATTTCTTATTTTGCGATGTCCACATGTCATAATATTTTTACTTTCATGCCATAGCTGTAACAGCACTGGGTTAAGGTCATGATTTTCTTCTTAAATAGATCTCTTTTCCATAGGTTTCAGAAGTGTACAACTATCTGTGGAATTTGATATAAAAGCACTACATTAAGTTTACGCATTATGAACTTCGTGCTATTCTTTTGATTAGGGTGGAATAGTATTTCATATTTACAAATAGAATTATTCACTTTTTTCTTGGTGAGGCTTTAATATTTTTACTTATGATGGAAATCTGAATCCGCAAGTGTCATTAAAAGAGTTTGGTAGTGTAATAACTTGCATTCTTGCTTCCAGAGATATTGTATCTTTTGCTTTTCCAGTGTTCTATGCCCTTTCCTAAGAAAAAGAAGAAATGTGAATCAAACTTCTAATTGTTTTAATGATTGTCTACTTAACAACGAACTGAACTGCAACAATTAACAATAATGCGGTCACATTCTAACATCAATACTAACCTCTTCTCCATTTAAATCCAAGTCCTCTATATGCTTGTCCCATTCCTGAATCATTAATTTATCCTATATTTTAAGTTCTCTTCTCTAGAAATCTTAATATGTCCATTTGCTTCCAAGCTTATATTTGATTGTAACATTCCTGAATCATTAATTTATCCTATATTTTAAGTTCTCTTCTCTAGAAATCTTAATATGGTCCACTTTGCTTTTTCACAAAGATTAAGATTTGTATTGGAAAGATTTTGTAATCCATATTTTTAATTTACCCCTATTTAATGAGTAGAATTCAAAATGGACAATTATAACCAGGTATTAAATTGGGGGGGGGGGTGGATTAGTAAAGTAATATAAATTAGACTTTTTAATATGAAAAGAGGACCATATATTTGGGAAAATCCAAAAAGGGAAGTAGACAATATATTTGGGACGGAGGGATTAGTAGTGTAACGTCTGTGGATTTCGTGAAGGATCTTTCTTATTTGCTTTTCTTTTAATTGATGTGGAAATTCTTTTGGTCGTAGGATTTGGCTCGTTGTAATGTCTTATATGGTTATCGCATCGATGGTCCACGGCGTTGGCATCAAGGGCATCGATTTGATAACAGCATTATTCTACTTGATCCATATGCAAAGCTGATTGAAGGACGCCGAGTTTTTGGTGATGTCAGCAATAAGATGTCTCAATATTGGGGAACTTATGATTTTGATAGCTTGCCATTTGACTGGGGGCAAAACTACCCGCTTCCTAATATTCCAGAGGTATATCAACTTGAATTGGTTAAAGTTGACTTGTGCCATGAGAAATATGTCTTGGTATCATTGTCAAGCTGCTGGTGTTTTGAATTCACACGTGCTTTGGATTTGGAATATATTTTAAAGCTCTTGTGGTGGGGTGGGAATTCCAATACATGCTGGTGGAACTGACCCCCTTAACTAGCAAGTTACGGGAATCCAAAATTTGAACCTTTCACTGTGTGAATGTGGACAATATGAAACATATTATGGAATGCTAAAGTTGGAAATGGTTTTGGTTATCCTATTCTTTTGTTTCCTCGTCTTTTAACCTTACTTCTGGGGTCCAGGAAATATTATAGGACACTTAGTTGTATGCATAAATTTTTCTCCCCGCAAATAAAAGATTTTTCGTGCTGCAAATGTTGAAGGTCAGTTTCATTAGCTGTGTGGGTGCAGCTGTAATGCATCAATGCATAAGACTACTGTGTATCAATATAATATAAGTATTCCCCCTACTTCTGGTCTTATATATTTTGATCCATGGCTAATATGATTAAAATGGTGAAAATGGTGTTTGATTCTTATTATCCTTCCCTGATTATAGTTTCACCTGCCACCATTTGTCAGCCACTCAATCCGAACCAAACATTTCAAACATCCATTATATCATCACCACTCATTCTACCTTATTATGATTTTCCTATTATAATTTGAAATTATAATGGGAATCAAACACCCGTTAATTTAGTTCACATCTTATCATTTAGCATCATTAGAACTTGTGGGATGTGGCCCTCTACAATTTGCAAGTTCTTTTTAGTTTTATTTTTATATGCTTATTGACCATTGTATCTTTAATCCTGTTTTTGCAGAAAGATCTTGTTATATATGAAATGAATGTCCGTGCTTTTACAGCTGATGAATCTAGTGGGTTGGATCCTAAAATACGCGGTAGCTACCTTGGTGTCATAGAGAAGGTAATATTTACATAGCAACTAAAATTTATACGAACTTTATGTAGATCCCGCGCGATGTCCTGTCTTGGTCAGTTTGCTGTATTCCATATTCTCTCATCATTTAGCTTTTCTTCTGCTTCTCCCATGTAGTGAGGGCTTGTTCTTGGGAGTTTTAATGTTATATTTTGATTTTTGAAAGCTGAATTTTTGGAGAATGGTTTGGTGGGAATGCCGAGTAAGGTAATTGGACAGTGTTAACACGAGAATATGTGGTTGGTATTAAAGTTTGACTTGTTTATCAACTTTTGATTTAAGATAAAGCTCTCTAGAACAAGCTCTAAATCTTTGAGCAGACAACTCATTAGTCAACAAGCATCCTGGAATAACTTATGCTAATGTGAATACACTCAATTGCGTTTGCTTTTCCACAGTTTCCGTTAAGTGGCGTGTCATTTTATTCCAGTTGTCGACATCTTTGCCGTGTGCTATACTACATAAAAAATATATTTACTTTAAACTTATTATTTAAATTGCTTGACATTCATCTCTATGAAGATACCACATCTTTTGGAGCTTGGCATCAATGCAGTGGAATTACTGCCTGTATTTGAATTTGATGAATTGGAGTTCCAAAGGCGCCCAAATCCGAGGGATCATATGGTTAGTCAAATTACTGTTCCTTAATCTACGTCAACTGAATATGATGATGCTTGCATGAGGCTCCTGCGCCTCTACTGCATATATGTTCTGCCTTACGTGTGTTGGAATCTGAGATGTCGGTATGCTTATGGTAATCCCATGGTTAGAAACCCTCCCCCCCAACCGAACCTACCCATTTTTTTTTTTTTTTGGGGTGTGTGTGTTGGGGGGGGGGGTGTTGTTGGCAGGTGGTTGTTACCGGAAGATGGGTTGAATCTTGCATCTTGATTTTGGTTACATGTTGGAGTGTGTAATAATCTGGCCCATAAAGTATGTAGTGAGCTAGAGGCCTGGGCGGGTTGATTACAGAACTCATGGCTGGTACTATACTTCTGGAAGTTCAAAAAATCATAAAGAAAAATTTGGCCATTTGAAGAAGTAAGTTGTTTAAATCCAGTCTAGGTAATGAACTCGATGAGCCTACTTCTGCTTATGATGGCTATTTGTTAGAGATCCCGAGTCCTTCTGAAAGGGAGCATTGAAAGCCAGTATGCACTAGCTCATTCTGAGAACCAGTATTTGCACTAAAAAGTTTATATATTGCCAAAGGCCCTTAATATCTTGGAAGAAATTCTAGAAATGGAATAATTATCATAGTATAACAAGAATTCTACATATGAGCTCTTTATATTTTGGTAGCAGATAAATAATTATGTATTATTTGCACAACCAAAGAAGTTGAGCACATTGTATATTTGACGAGCGTAATTCTTTCTTCAAGGCATTGTTTCTTGCTATTAGTCTCTACTAATAAATTGATAATGATTCTTTGGTGCTCTAATTGTATGAAGATCAATACGTGGGGTTATTCCACAATAAATTTCTTTGCTCCAATGAGTCGTTATGCAAGTAATGGTGGAGGACCTGTGAGTGCTTCTCGAGAGTTCAAAGAAATGGTTAACGCTCTGCATGCGGCTGGAATTGAGGTAGTCTTACCTGTATTTGCTTGCAGTTTTTGAAAGGTTATTTTGTTTTTTGGGCAACTCCCGGTTCTTGTTGATTTGTTTAAGGTATTTTCACATGTCAAGCAGATTTTATTGAGTACCTTTTTTTCAAAATAATATTACTCTTTTAGTGTCGAAACTGATTTTTTATGTCCTCTTGGCTTAGAAATGTGTTAATTATCGGATCTAGAAGATATAAAGTGATGCTTCCCAGAATTATATTCATTTCCCCGTGAAATATGTTTACATGGTACCATAGCCTCTTATGTCAAACTGTTTTGGCCGGTTTTCACTAGGTTTTCATTATTCTTTTAAATCTGTTTAAAAATGTTTGTTCCTGTAGCAAAGATCACTTATGTTGATTTCATTTTCGGCTAATTTTGATTTACCTCGTTATCAGTGGGATGTAATAATTCCTAAAGGTAAAACTAGCAGAAGACGTATCTTGTGCAATTTCTGAAGGGCTTTGATTTTTTGAATGTTTTTATGGTAGACTGAAGTTCTATAGTCTTGGAAAATCTTTCTATGGTGGAAACACTCACCCAGAGCTTGGTTTTAGATGTTTGAATTGGACTATCAAAATAATACTTTATTTTTCAAAGATTGAACTTCTGATTTAGTTACTATTCTCACTCTATATGTGGATGACATAGTCATAACCGGAAATATGCAGTTAAAATTGGGGAACTGAAGAAGCCTAATAAATTTGAGATTAAAGACCTTGATTTGCTGAAACAAATTTTTCGGCCAGGCAATTGAATGGTTTACGTAGAGTATTGTCACCTCATAAAGGAAGTATGCATTAAATCTTTGTAAAGCTGTTGGTGTGTACTTTTACACGCCTCTTGATGTCTGTACTGACCTTAACCACAAATTTCCTTTAGGAACTGGAGATTTTGTGAGTATAGAAAGCCAAACAGAAAACTATTGGGGAAGTTAGTCTGTGGGTTTCATACCAGGCCCAGCATAGCATTTTTATTAAGTGTAATGTACTCAGAGCATGCTAATCATGTGGATGCAGTCCACAGAACACTCATGTATAAAAAATGTACCTGAGGAAGGGAATTCTGTTAAAATATAATGAGAAAATGTATTTAAGCTTTACCATTGCTCATTGAGCTGGTTCTTATGGTGAGTGAAGATGTATATCATGTTATTGTCATTCTGGTTGAGGTAATCTTGTAAGTTAGTATATTAAAAAGTAGGCTGTAGTGCGAACAGTATTGTAGACTAAGCAAGATATAAAGTGAGACGTTCCTCGTTAAATGAAAATTGTCTATATGATTGTACAACTGTATGTTGATTACTTATAAAATGCTGTTGATAATTTATAAAATCCTTATCGTTGTACGCTTGTTTTACTATCCACAGGTCATTTTGGACGTTGTCTATAATCATACAAATGAGGCGGATGACGAGAACCCTTATACTACGTCATTTCGTGGCATAGATAACAAGGTGATTGCATTGTCATGCACTATATTAAATAAGTAGCCTAGTCTCTATGTATGATGATTTGATGCAATTGTCCTCTTCTTTCTTTCCTTTTTTCTTTCTCCAACTCCCCTGGCCCTGGTGGGGGGATGTTGCATAATCACACTGTAAATGAGTATCTATTGGAGTCTTACATCTCATTGACATCATGCTAAGGGAGATTTTGGATAGTGGAATCATGCGGCCTAGCAAGAGCTTAGCTCTCTTCACTGTGCTATTGGTTAAAAGGAAGGATGGATTCGGAAGGTTTTATGTTGATTATAGAGATAAATGGCTTAATGATTAAGTTCTAAGAGTCTTTACTTGATGAACTTTATGCCACAATTTACTTCTTTAGAATTGACTTGAGGATTGGCTACCATTGGATTGCAGTTGCCTAGGATGATGTACTCAAACTCTCTCAAAACCCATAAAGGCATGTATGAATTTTGAGTTCATGTCTTTCAGGCATTACGAATGCGCTGGCAACGTCTCAAAGTTTGATGGGTGATATATTTAAAGAAAACTTAAGGGATTTGATCATATATTAGTTTACAGCTCTGACCTTTGTTCACAATACCAACGTCATGAAGACGGGATTCTAATCAAGCATAACATTTTCCAGAGATGAGTGAATGGAGTTTTGGCGCTCTATTTTATAAGTCAAATTATTCTCAACAAATTTCAAGAAGTAACCTTTTAAGATAACATGAACTTTGTCAACAAATTTCATCAAATTTCAAGAAGTCACCTTTTAAGATACATGAACTTTGTCAATTAAGCTAAGGAAAACCCTCTCTTGTCCCTTGTCTACCCTTTCCTTTCAACCAGTTGGAGCGGAGTGTACACAGAGGGAAGAAACGTTGTTGTTTATTCTCTTCTTCTTTTTCCCCTTTTTGATCATGAGGGCCTAGCATAGGCAAAGATTCTCATTTCTTCCAGGATTTTCGGTTGTTTACTTTGAACTTCTGGATTCCGAGTTAAAAAAATAATCATAGTCTTTACCTTAAACAATTTTTTATACTTGTTCTGACCTTACGGTGCCATAAGTTAATTTTAGTTTCATGTCGTTTTACTGTTATTCTTTTTGTCATTATTCTCAAATTTTTACCTCAATTGTTTTTTTGGCATCTGAAAGGTGCTTTTTGCTAAATTCAACAATATATGCATGTAGTTGCTATTTGAAATGAGTTTTTGCTGTTGTGCCTCATTGGTGTAACTTCCAACTTATACGGTGTGAATCACCATTGATAACATATTAGGAAGCATACAAAAGTTATTATCTTCCACACGTCCCTACTAGCAGCTGAAGACTCACATGCACAGTTTTCTTAAATGGGGGGAGGGGGGATTTGTAATTAGAACCTTTACATTCTCTACCTGCCTTATTGAATTTTTTCATGTAAATAGCTGGTAGAGAATAGACAACCTTATTTGTCTTCAATATTGTATTTATAGAATATAACCCATCTGTAACTTACATTTCTCTCTACTATCAGATTATCCACTTCCACAAATTAAAATCACATCCTTCCTCTCTACCTAAAACTTACACTATTGAATTTCCTCTAAGCTTCTTATATTCCAACTTCAACTTCCACATAAATGGAATTTTGAAGGGGAAACAAATCTTAAAGTTATACATGATCAACGATTCAAATAAAACAAAGACTTAACTATGTACTTGAACCAATAAATAACTGTTTGTGGTTGTCTTTCTTCTTTTCTTTTTTATCAGATGGATCTCCCCCTATTTTCAGAACCATGCAATATAAAATATCTATGAAAAAGGGTCATAAGAGTACTTTCAGCTTTCTAGCTTCGTTAGCTCTACTTACTTGGTTAGGTATGTAATCTTATCCCATTAAAGCATAGTATTTAGTGTCTGTTGAATTAATATTTAAAAAGCTACGGGCTCAAAGTTCTTTTGAAGCTGGCTACTAAATTCTGAGTCTTTACTTTTCTGGATTGTAATTTATTGAAAATCATTCGTAATTTTTATGATCTCAGAAATGGATGGTTGGATTTTTTGTCACTTAACTAATATTATTTTCAGGTTTACTACATGGTAGATTTAAATAACAATGGCCAGTTGCTGAACTTCTCGGGATGTGGTAATTTCTTCTGCACCTTTCTACCCTTTGTTGGTAACCAATTACAATAGTCTCTTGACTTGACTCATTCATATGCTTTCTAATCTTCTACAAGGTGCGTTTGGCAAAAACATAACTTGTACTTTCTTTCGCTCTCACCATCCTTTTGTTACACTGATTTCAAAGCTGTAGTCTCTTTGAATTGTAATATATTAGTGAACTGTATGTCTGATTGGAGCCTTTGAATGTTGTCAAAAGATTGTGGGGAGGTAGAGATTTTTCCCATGGCTTAAATACAAGCTGTTTCTGGTATTATTTATAACCAACTTCACAGTTGCTTTGCTAATGGTATAGAGTGTCTCTTATTGTTTGTTATCTCTCCAGTATGATGAATATCTTTGTTTTATGCTATGCAAATTTTCACTAATATCCAGGAAATACATTCAACTGTAACCATCCTGTGGTCATGGAACTTGTACTCGATAGCTTGAGGCACTGGTACATTCTTAATCTATTTTATTTCTGGTCATATTTTCTGATGTTTATGCTGGATTGTTTTTGCTAGTAAAGTGAACCGATTTTTGCTAGTAAAGTGAACTGAAGCCGTGCATTGCTCTGAAATTTATCCACTTATCTTGTCCTCAAGTTGCGGAAAGTGAATGTTATTTCCTAGTTTTTCCTCATTAGAACAGCATGGCATGTCAAGAAGTTCAGATCTATCTCTGTCTTTTTTCATTCTCTTTCTTGTGTTTGTAAATTGTAGGAACCTGGTTCATCTTTATGAGAATTATTTGTATCCTTTACTTGAATTTCATTTTCACTTCATCAAAATTGCTTCTGCTCAAGGGTCCTCGAGTATCACGTGGATGGGTTCCGCTTTGATCTTGCTAGTGCTCTTTGTCGTGGAACTGATGGTTCTCCTCTTAGTGCTCCCCCACTGATTCGGGTAAGTAACAGAACATATTTGACTGTTGTTCATTCATATGATCATTGGATATTGACACTTAGTCATATCAAAATTGATCCAAAACACAGTAGATAAACCAAGGAAAGAGTGAAAGAGAGAAAAATGCGGAAGATAAACTGTAGGAGATAGATCTGAAAGGGAGAACAATTAGACAGATAGAATAAAGGGCAGAAGAATCGGAAGAAATTGGGAACAGTATCAATTTATTTCATAAGTCAAGTCTGAGTATTTGCAAAATAGTAACTCCCTTTATATAGGATTTAGCTAAGTTTAATTTCTGTGAGGAAGTAACTTATAGATCCTGGAAAATAGTACCATAATTCCTCTTATTATGTCAAATGACACTTCTGATGCAAAATAATTTGTTTGGGAACTCAGATCTGTCTTCTTCATGTTCCCTTGTGCTTATCCTATTTTTTGACATTTGGATTACAAATGGGTCAATAAAGTTTCTCTTTTCAGTATTGACAAACTTTGCAAGTTAGTGAAACATTTTGTTTGGGGACACAAATATGTCCCCTCTCTTTGTCCCCTTATGCTCATCTAAGTCTTTGGCATCAGAATTACGAAGTGAATTGACAAACTTCTCTTTCAATTTGAGAAACTCATATTTGGCTCCTTTCTAATTGAGAAGTTAAAATAGCCGTTTCATCGTTTCATTCCTGACTTGTTACTTTGTGGTTGAAATTTCTTTAGAACTCCCGCCTGCTTTTCCATGTACTGGGCATTAGTAGATTTGTTATGGTTATCAAGATGAAATGCTTTCCTGCCTTCATCAATATTTCAATTGGTAGTACCATGCAAGTATTGAATATATTCTTTATGTGACACCCTGAATTTCAAAAATCCTAGAAGCTAAGTTGTCTTAAAAATGGCCTTTAAAAAGCAAAAACAACATAAAAATCAAGCGGAGAGGACTTATCTCAAAAATTTATAGTTGACCTTTTTGAAATAACTTTGAAACTGAACAGTTAAAAACATACAATTCTGAAATCTAAATAACAGTAAATAACAATTCTCAAAATTTTTAATATCTAGTAGAATATCTAGTAGCGCCACCATCCGCCGATCCGCACCGACCCTGAAACCTGAAAAGCATTAATTTTGGAAAAGAATGAGTATAAAAATGCCCACTAGACTGTGTGGCATATTAATTAATCTATATCATGAATGATACATATAAACATGCGATTTAAGCTCTTGATAATTTCTTCCATTGCATGTTAAATGACAAAGCTTGGAACTCTCATGCATGTAGCAAGTAACTTTCATTAATAAAGCAAGTAACTCTCGTAATTCACACTGTTATATGCACACATCCTCAATAAAAATTAATCAATAATGCGCAATCTTTAAGAAAAATGTTTTTAGAAAATAAGAGTCTACTTGAATGTTGGTGAACTTGAACTAATTGTAAAAACAAGTTACTCTCTTATGAATCTTCATGCTATAACTTAGGAAAGCTTGAGTGAATGATCATGAGAAGAATAAATTGCACCGTGGAAAATGATGGAATTGCTCTCTAAAGATGATGGAATTCTCTTGACAAGCTCTCTAAATTCTCTCTCCAAAATACTCTATGAATTAATTATGGGATAGTCTTCATGTCTGATCATATATTTATAGCACTACATATTATGAATCCTAATTGTTCAAGGTTTAGGTATCGCGTACCGTGTCTCCAAGTTGATGTAGGACTAGGCTAGTTATTTCATGCTTCTTAATAATAATAATAATAATAAGGCTTGGTATCTGAAATCTGTGTAACAATAAGCAAATTGAATCAACCTGTATTAATATATTAAATTAATAACTTAAACTTTTATCTTTAATTGTCCACATCTCGAGTGTCATAAATTCAAGTCAACTTCTACTCAATTTAGTAGTCATGATTAATTATTATCTCCATGTCAAGAACAATATTGATTTATAAATTCTAATCCAATCAAAACTTGATTATATAACCAATATAAGTAACCATCATATTAAGTGTAATTATAATATAAGTTGATCAAACAAAAAAACTGTTCAAGATATAATTGGATTAGCTTGAATCCCAACTAAATGAGTGCACACAAATTGACTGCTAATTTAAACTATGTCACATTGACACGTCATTAATTAGCAAATTAAGTTTTCGGGTCGTTACACTTATAGTCTTAGAATTTGCCTTGTAAATTTTCTACATTGTAAGTGGCTGTTGAAGTGGTTTGAAAAGAGGGGTAGAATGAGTGGTCGAGATTTAAAGTGGTTTGAAATATGTGGCAGAAGATACAAATTTTTCCTGTTGGGGTAAAATGTAGTTCGTGTCTTAGTTCTTGGTGGTGTCTTAACTATTGAAGAGCCATGTTCTTTGCCAAGCTCAGAATATTTGTCAGTAGAACTATATGTGAGGGTGTGCTACT
>CAVNYN010206434.1:0-20743 GCA_963692815.1 Nyctanthes arbor-tristis | reverse complement strand
TTTTTCTACATGTGACATTTTAATTTAATTAAATGATAATGAAAATGTAACTTTTAAAAGTCATAAACCAAAATGAAAGAGGGAAAAATGCAAAAAAGAAAAAAATTAATAATAATAAATAAAAAACAAGGGAAACATGTGAAGAGGTGAAAGGAAAGATGCCATAAAGGGACAATGTTTTCACCACAAAGAGCGGTAAAATTATGGTCATTAAAGCCCCAATTACTTTTTGCCGTTTTCTTCAATATTTATAATAAATTGTAGCGTGCGACCTAATTTCGCCTAAAATTAAAACCTACCCAATCCAATCATTTTAAGAAACCAACCCATTGAGAAATCTGGCCACCGCTATATGCAGGAAGCCCCAAACTAGACGCAATAGCCCCAAACGAGACGCAACTGCGACTTAGACAGGACTACAATTTTTTTTCTGAAGGAAGATTAAGAACACATGTTTCCCCTTTTTTTTTTTTTTTTTTTTTTTTTTTTTTTTAAGACCACATGTTAATATGCAGAAGATGAGGAATTGAGCAAAAACATTAATGGTGTTTCTGATTGCAGGAATTTTCTCTAGAAAATGTCTATTTTTCCATATAAATTCCCACTTTAACAGCATTTGATTGGTTTTTTCCCTGGAAAATGTTTTCCTCTTTTTGGTCACGTGACTATATTTTCTTTGAAAACAAAGAAAATATTTTCTTTAGGGGGCCTAGGTTTTTTGTTTTTTAGAGAATTGGAATTCCATATATTTCCTAATATTGAGCTTTTTAATTAAAAAAATAAATAAATCTCATTAAAAAAAAAGAAGAAAGAAATTGGTTTGCAAAGGAAAAAAAAGACGTATCTTCGGCAAGCCCCACATCTGTTTGCAATCAATTTCATTCAAGAATTCTTCTCCCCGGATTCAACAACAATTCTTCAACTTTGATCAAGATGTGTCCACTCTATCCTTTATTAATTAATGTATCAAGCAGATGAAAGTTTGACTAAATTGTTCATGAGCTTGACTGACAAAGAATTCATGCGTGAGTTATTATATGAGAAGCCTGGTCGCACTTCATCTCCACAAGTTTAGGATGCATTTGCCATTTGATTTAATTAATAGCTTGCTTCTAGTCTGTTAGCTATCTATTAAGTTGCAAATTTTCCCGGTGGTATTCTTGAATTTCTACTTTTATTATTATTTTTTTAATTTATGTTATATACCATTTCTTGCTTATGTTCACAAATATAAGACAGTCTGGACATTTTACAATTTCTAATTATACATCGTTGTTTGAGTCCATAACTTTATTTTATCTTCTTTATTTCATGTGCACTAATAATATCTTATGCAAGCTAATGAAAAACTCTCTTAATATCAATAAGATTCAAATTTTAGTACACTCAGAAAGTTAATTATATATTACCACTTGAGAGGAAGTCCAATAAGGCAGAATGACAAGTCTGAGTAGATCAATCATCCTAAGTCTAACGCGTTGAAAAATGTACAATTTCTAGACAAAACTTGATAATTCACGGAAAAAAAGATAACAACTATCAAATAATAAGTTCTGACCTCCTTTCCCGCCACTCACCTACATGGGGGCCTGTCATTGGACAGCCTCTATGTCGCCCGTCTGGCGGGATAGCTCGCCAGACATGTGGGAGGTGATTATTTTTAATCAAATATTTGTTCAAAAGAGAAAATAACAAAATTTTGGAAAAAAAAATGATTGTTTCCATGGAAAATAATAGTTAACAAATATCAAAAGATGGAAAATAGCTATTATTTTAGATGGAAAATTTAGTTAATCAAATACGTGTAATTGACATTTTTCAAGAAAATTAATTTTAGGGAACTCAATTGCCTAGAATTCATTTTCTTTTCATATATTTTCTATGCTTACAATCAAATAGTACCTAATTGCAGTTGACTAATTTGTCCGAATTCTGCCTTTTAAATTGCACCACCCGCTCAAAATATGCCCAAGACTCGACTCCCTTCTCCAATAAGCTTCCTCTATAATGTCCAAAGTGGGTTTCATAATTTATAAATTGGTCATTTTTTCTCTACCCAAACGTTATGGGAGTGTGTTAAAAAAGGGGAAGGGCGCTTGGCACAATTAGTGTAAAAAATTATAAGGAAAGGTGGCATCTCCCTTGCGGATTAGTGCAATTGATGTTTCATAAATTACCACAAAAAAGTTGGGACCCGTTTTAGCCAAGAAAAATTACATGATAGAGGATTTTTCTAAAGAGGAAAGCAAGGCGCATCTGGCTCAAATTTCGTTGCTTTTGGTTGACTGAGCATGAGCATAGAAAAGTGACCAAGCATAGAAAAGTGGCCAAGTTAAGAAAATAATAAAATTATTTTTTTCCCCTAAATAAATACTCCCCACATCACTCACGTAGGCGGTCTTTCTTTTCCCTTCTTATTATTTATTTTTTTTTTTGGTGTTCTGAATTGTGTGATCTTCTTCCTCCATTTATATATCCTTGTTCAATTCTAGCATCAAGCTAAAAATGATCTAACGTCATATATATATATATATATGATATCATATAGGGTCATAACGTCATGTATCATGTAATGACACCGCAATGCTGTGATTTTCCATGTGGCGTGTCATGATGCACGCTACATGGTCATTTATCACTATATGGTGCAATATATATAGTGTTAGATCTAAACTAAGTATCAAGCACATGGTTAGCTATCAACTGATCTGGGTTTGTCATTATGATTTACCATTTTCTTGGGTGAGCAAAGGAGAAAACCTCCGTCATCATTGGTGACTGAAAATGAAAGTTAATTCGTAATGAACACAAGTAAGCATGCACCAATTATAGAAGCGCTTGGTATTTCATATGCCGGATATGATAGATCAATTCCTGACTTTTATGCCCAGATCGCTTTCGTAATGAGTAATCAGTAATAACAGTTTTCATGGCACGCTTTCACCAGAGTTGGGTAATCTGCATCGGTTAAAAGTCATGAATTTCAGTTATAATCTCTTTTCTGGGACACCACAAACATTGTTTAAGATCCCCACACTAGAAAAGCTGGCACTTCACATGAACAACCTATCAGGCAATCTTCCAGAAGACATATGCCATCATGCTTCAAAACTCAAGGAATTGGTACTTGCTGCTGATAAAATAACTGGCAGAATTCCCTCCAATATATCTGGATGCATGGAGCTTCAATTTTTGGCCTTGTGGGGCAACAAGTTAACAGGACCTCTTCCTAGAGAAATTGGGAATTTGACCATGCTTTGGGCACTATCACTTGAAGAAAACAACTTAGAAGGTACTACAATATAATATTTGCACCTACAGTTTATGACTTGCTTGTTGATCTCTCTCATCTTAGACTTTAAAATGAGACGGTTAAAAATAGTTTCAAAATAGTATGTCAAATAGTATGTCAAAGAAGGCAAAAGTCACGAGTTCATCATTTACATGAAAGTTTTGTGCGCGTTAGGAATTTGATGGAAAGATGAATCCCCTACTCCTTTTTGGATCCTTTCGCAAAAAAGTGAAGCAAATTGAAGCTGGATTGTTTAAAGGTTAAGTAACAATTTAAAGGAAACAGGTAAATTTCACATAAGGTCCACAACATGTGCACAATTTATATATATCGGTTGGCCCCATATCCACCCCTACATATATATATATATATATATAAGTACAACACCATAGTTTCCTAACATTTTATAAATTGACACATAAAGTCCATAATCCCATGAAAATACCTAATATTGGCAACGGCATGCCTAATATTGAAGAACTATATGTTAGCCGCAATAATCTTGAGGGAGTTATCCCCAACTCGATATCGAATTCTTAGAATCTCACTGTACTGGAGCTAGGCTTTAATGCGTTTACTGGATTAATCCCCAATACACTTGGTAATCTGAGATCTCTCCAAAGACTTCATCTCGGTAATAACAATTTGGAAGCAGATAAAGACTTGAGCTTCATCACTTCCTTAACAGGATGTAGATATCTCAGTAATCTTGCAGTTGGTTTTAATCCTCTCAATAGCATTCTTCCAGCATCTCTCGGCAACTTTTCCAATTTGGAGATGTTGGATGCAAGGTATTCTGGGATCAAGGGTGAAATACCTAAACAAATTGGCAACTTAAGCAACTTGATCAAAGTAACTTTTGCTATAAATGATTTGACGGGATCAATTCTTAATGAAGTTAGTGGTTTACAGCAGCTGCAAGCATTAAATTTCCCAGTCAACAAAATAGGAGGATCACTTCCAATAAGTCTTTGCAGTTTGCCAAACCTGTATTCGTTGGGGGTGTACAGTAATCAAATTCAGGGATCATTGCCAGAATGCTTGGACAATGTTTCTTCTCTAAGATATCTTCTTCTTGGACAAAATAAATTTACTTCTAGCATACCGACAAGTCTGTGGAATCTCAAAGACGTTCTCTACTTCGATTTGTCCTCAAACCATTTGAATGGCTCTTTACCACCTGAAGTCGCAAGTTTGAAGGCGGTAATTTCATTGGAACTGTCACTGAATCAATTATCAGCTTATATCCCAAGTACAATAGGCGAGCTCCAGAGCTTTACCAATCTATCCTTGGCTGGCAACAAATTTGAAGGATCTATTGCAGAATCAATTGGGAAATTCATTAGTCTAGAAATGCTTGACCTATCCAACAACAGTCTCACAGGAAGGATCCCAAAGTCGTTGGAGACACTTCAACAACTAAGGGATTTCAATGTATCATTTAACAAACAAAGTGGTGAGATACCAAATGGCGGCCCCTTTGTGAATTTCACTTACCGGTCTTTTATGTCGAATGAAGGCATTTGTGGTAGACCTCAATTCCATGTTCCACCTTGTCTAGGTAGCTCTCACAGATCATGGGATAAGAAAAAGAAAATGCTTCTGGCTGTACTCGTTCCAATAACAACTTTGTTGGCAGCAGTCACATTGACTGTCATTCTTCTGTTAAGATACCAAAGAAGGCAAGTTGTTCACGCTAAAGCTAATTCATTACCTAATATAATAACGCCAGGAAGAATTCCGTACCACGAGCTCCCGCAGGCAACTGATGGATTTAGTGACAGAAACTTGCTTGGCAGAGGAAGCTTCGGTTCTGTTTTCAAAGGGTTGTTTGGGGATGGTACACTTGTTGCAATAAAAGTATTTCAGTTACAGCTAGAAGGTGCATTCAAGAGTTTCGAAACAGAATGTGTGGTATTACGAAGCCTTCGTCACTGAAACCTTACCAAAGTTATCAGCAGTTGCTCCAACCTTGATTTTAAGGACTTATGCTTGAGTACATGCCTAATGGTAGCCTAGAGAAATGGATACATTCTGATGGGCACTTCTTGGACTTAATTCAGAGATTGAATATTATGATAGATGTTGCAAGTGCAGTTGAGTATCTCCACCATGGTTATTGAACTCCGGCGGTTCACTGTGATTTGAAACCTAGCAATGTCTTGCTAGATCAAGAAATGGTTGGACATGTGAGCGATTTTGGCATTGCAAAATTGTTTGGAGAGAAAGAAACTCTTAGGCATACCACGACCCTGGCTACGTTTAGTAATATGGCACCAGGTAAGTCATGGGACTTAACAATTATTTGTTTAGTTCGTTTTCAAGTTGACAATTTCATTACACAGTGAAAAAATTTTGTAGAGTATGGAGCAGAAGGACTGGTCTCAAAATGATGTGATGTGTTCAGCTACCGCATTATGTTGATGGAAACTTTTACGAGTAGACGACCTACTGATGAAATGTTTTCAGAAGATTTCAATTTGAGGCGTTGGGTGGCTAATTCATGTCCACATGCGGTAGACCAAGTCATTGATGCCAATTTAATAATTCCCAAGGATAACAACTTGAGTGGAAAGCTAAATGGTATCTCATCCATTCTAGGGATTGCCGTGAATTGCTCGGCAGAATCTCCTGGAAACAGGCCAAGCATGACAGATATCGTAGTTTCACTGAAGAAGATCAAAAAGTCCGACTTTAGCTACTGATATCGAGCAAGTAAATGAACACCATGCTGATTATTTATGATATTTGGAAAAATCGATGTGCTGTTGGATCTTCTGTATTTTTTTCTCAAATGAAATAAGTGATTAGAACATATGGTGAGTTGAATAAGAAAGAGTAATCTTATGCAACCTGGTTATGTAATTTGTGAATGGAATTTGTTTCAGCATCATCTGCTCCAATTATTTCCTTCCATTCAAATCTTATTGAGTTCCACTGAAAATTTGGTATGGTATTATAATATAGGTTATTATTTTATAAATTGCTGATTGGTTGCCGACAAACTTGTTTATACAATACAAGTGGAACGAGTATCCGCCTCGTAGTGGGAGTGACTCCAACTCACTTTCATCGTCTATGAAAATATTGTGTGTAAACTTAGGGATAGAGTAACAATTGGAAAAAAAACTACATATGTTCATGTGTTTATGAGCAATTTCTTTACAAACAAAATTAGGAGTAATCGATTAATAATTATGCATCCAAATAATCACTGACTAGCATTGAATAATTGTCCCATTTGTATGACCATAAGAGAGGCGGTAACAAGCATAATTATAATTCGATATGAAAAAGGGTATCTCGGTAGAGATTAAAAAAATCTAAAAAATAGTAAAAATAATAAAAGACGAAAAGGAAAATAACCTGCCTAGCTAACTAGGCATTTTACCCATAACCCTAATATGACAAAACTAATAAATACAAATACCGGAATTTGTCTAATCTGATCTAGTAACTACATGGGCTTTAGATAGGCGTCAGTTGGTTCATTTTTTGGACGGTACTGAAAACGAACCGGCAACAACTTGACACCATCGTATAAGTTTGAACGAAGGTACATAATCATCAATCCAAATAAAGAAAGTAAAAATAATTATTATTTTAGAACAAACATTTATGATGGTAAACTGAAAGAAAAAAGAAGAGCTAGTAAAATTTCTTTTAACACGTGTGTAGTAGAGTTGCTCCACTCCCCGTACCATCTTATATTAATAATCTTCAACCCGCGTCCTATTTCGCCCCAATTTACAAGAGAAATTTCTCGTACTCCACCTCATCACAGGGGACTCGTTTGTACGAGTTGATTTGGACGTATATGTGATTCGAGTTAGGGACAATTAATGATAAGAGTTTAAGTTATTATTAATATAATAAATATAATTTTGTTTAGTTTAACCCTCCCTCCGTCCAAAAAAAATATTCCCTTATTTGTTTCTTATTCTACTTTCTTAATTTAACTTTTTAATTTTCTAAAATAACCCTATTTGTTTTTATGCATGGTTATCAACCAAAAAAAAAAAAAATAGATTAAAAAATTAAATAAATCAAAGGGCATATTAGAAAGCATATTTTTAAATTGTACGTTTCCAACAACAGTAATTATATTTTCTTAATCTATATGAAAAAATAGAATGAAAATATCTTTGTAAAATGGAATTGTGCTTTGATTTGCTTCAACTGTTACACAGTGGGAGAACATATTATTATACATTAATAATTAATGGGTTAATTTCACAAATCGTTTCAAATATTTGAGTTAAGTATCGGTTGATCCTCAACCTTTTTTCGACCTTTTGAGTCTCAACCTTTCACAGTTCGCAAGACATGTCTTTTTTATCACTATTTCGTTAATTTTTCAACAAAATGACCGTTATACTTTTAAACTTTTTAATTATGAAAAAATTGAAAATAAAAAAGAAAACATCCAACCACCCCCACCCCTACCCACCCCACCACTCTTGGAAGGGGTGGGTGCGTTGGGTGTTTTCTTTTTTATTATTTTTAAACATTTTTTATAATGAAAAAGTTAAGGGGTATAACGGTCATTATATTGAAAAATTAACGGAATAGTGACAAAAAGAACGTTTCCTGCTAATTGATTATGGAGGACTAGTTTTCGGGATGGGTAATTATATTGCAACTACAATATTTCATTGCCACACCACAAAATAAATCTTCACTTAAATGCAATTGATTCAAATTACACAAATAACCTTAGTTTAGATATATTATACATTATTTTTTCTTTTCACACCACATCAAATTATATCCCCTTTTTCTTGCCAAAAAAATTTATATCCTTTTTTCTCCCTTCTAATGATCTATCCTTCTGATATCTTTTGCTGACAGAAGACACAGTGCAACTCTTATTACTTTTCCCACGACTATTCTTTAGATTTTAAATTGTGGCACCAATAACTCCATCGATTTTAATTTGCACAATCTTCACTATCATCATGTTAAATTGATTAATTTTTTCTTTTATGTTTCAATTTTTTTGGTGTTGGATGATATAGCAATCGGAATCAAAAGAAGCAAAGAAGACTGCAGGTTTTAGGGATTTAGTGTTTTTTTCTTTTCTTTTAAATTTTGGAAGTGGGTTGTTGTCGGGATGAGGTGAAGCTAAAAAAGAAATTCGTATTTTACCTCCGTTTGTCGAATTTCCCGGCAACAATTTAAGGTTGGGGGAAAATGGGGAGGAGGTTCGGACAGTGACGTGAAGGAGAAAATGTCAATGTGCACCACATTCTTTTTTTTTTCCTTTCTTTTTTAAACAATGTGCACCACATTTATTTTAATTCTTGGTTTTTCTCACATTTAATTTTATATTAGACATAAATGTTAATAAATTGTGGAGTAATTATCCATTTCAAATATAATATTTGGCGGGGTTAAAATGTGGTACGCTGATAAAATTTTGTAGTGGCAATATAATTGTCCTTTTGGGATATCTACTGATTTTTCCTCTTGCCTATTTACCCCCAAGAATTTGGTGAGACAATTGTGCGGCCATATAACGTCAGTGTTTTTGCTTTCCTTCTGAAGGCAGGGAAGCAAGTTTTGTAAAATATCTACTAAGAAAGCTTGGTTAATTGATTCATATTATGGCAAAGCTGTTACTGTTTTCTTATCTTAAAATAATAAAATGCAATATGTTGCTGTGTAAAGATCTTTTTTATTATTGCAACCGTTCTCTATAAAATACAAGTAGAATGAGATGCCTCCTTTTGGTGGAAGCAACTCCAGCCATCCTTCAACTTCAAGGAAAACAACCTGTGTAGACTCAAAGGAAGAGCCACGATTGACGTTACTCTCCAAAATTATCAGTTATTTCAGTACCACCAAATTATCCGGTATTGCATCCAAATAAACATTAACTGCGTTGAAGAACTTTCCCCTTATTTGAGGCAAAACTACAATTTGTGATCTCCAACGATTTATTATTCGAAATTTGTGGTGGTTAAGCAAATAATTGTCTTTTTTTTATTGCTAATAAATGTATAGATCTTCATTATATATCCACAATGTTTGGCAACTACTTAAATTTTGCCTCGATTTATCATCCCATTTAAATTTTAAATTTTGGACATATGGCAACACCACATTTAATCACATATTTGATTTGACATGAACTCTTACATCATTTCAATCGTTAACTCCACATGACACAATCAAATATTAACACCTATACAAAATTTGAATTTTAAATCTATTTATAAATCTACTTTTTTTAAATGGTTACCAAATTTAAATTAGTACTTGATAAGTAGAATGTGCCTATTAACAAATGTCAATAATAATATTAATAGTAGGGGTGGTGGTTATGGTGATAAACAAATACTTAGTTAAATAGAAAAACATATATTTTTTTGAATACCAAATAGAAAAAGATATTACATAAAACATATAAATGGCAAAGTGGTAATCAGAAAATCCTAATGGATAGCGATTAAATCGTAATTTGCGTTTGGAGCACTGTTCACAACCCCAAGTTTGAGGTAGGATTTGGAATTTTGTTGGAGAAAATTCTACCGCAAATTGGATAATCTTTCAATTTTCTCCAACAAAACTCCAAATTGTGATATCAACCTTTTCAATTTGGCCCAGCCACAAGTGCCAAATTGTGATATGTCACCTTTCAATTTTTATTGACACTGACCGTTGGATGCCCCAAACTAAACGCAATACCGTAACTTGGAAATGGACATGTGTTACTGTGCAGAAGATGAGACAAAAATATTTTGTAGAGAAGACTAATATAATATAGCAAGTCTTCTGTCATTAAGTGCAACCAAATCCGCCAATAATTGGCTTCTTGTTCTATTTCATGTTAAGCTTTTATATGAGGCGGTTGAAAATAGTTTGATCAAAATGGCATCTCCTCGAAGAGAGAGAAATTAAGCTCTTCCTTAAGAACATTATTTTAATTTGGGTTAATTTCACAAATGATCCCCCAAGTTTTGCAATTTTTATCAGTTTGGTCCTCAATTTTTTTTTTCCGATGCCATAGGTTCCCAAATCACTCATAAGCTCACTTATAAAGTCATTTATGATATTTTTACCCTTAGTTTTTAAATAAAAACAAAAAAATCAAAAAAATAATAATGAAAATAAAAGGAAACCATCTACCTAACTAACTACACATTCTACTAGCCCTATCCCTAACCGGACCAAAAATAACAAATGTTTGCATTATTATTATTATTTTTTTTGGAAATCTTTTTTTATTTTTATTTTAATTATTTTTTCCTTTTATAATAATAAAATAATAATAACAAAGACCTTTCACACGCAAAATATATAAATACATATGTATTATTTTCAACCTACCTACTTAGATATTCACTTAAATTCCAACTCAACGTAAATAACAAATTCCAATAGTTGCAAAAGAAGAGACCCAAAATAATAGTGCCACGTGGTGCTAGGTTATACCAATTATGATGTTGAAACATGAGTCGAGAGTTCCATGTGTATCTACACCTTACTCGACACTTATGTTGGAAGCCTCAGACTTGGGGAATTTAGAGATGGGGAATTTAGAGAAAAATATTTTGGACAGAAAACTATCAGGTATAGTAGTGTGCTGTTGACTAAGTGTCTAAGTCCACCCAATACCGCCTTTTAAATTGCACCAATCTCTCAGAACCCGCAGTGCAATTAAGATTCCCATATATTTTCCGTACGGCCGGCAGACTCTTCTGTCCGTATTATATAGATACCATCATGGGAAGAATCTGCTTCCTTGATTCTTCTGCTGTTTTATGGATGCTACCACATATTTTGGCTTGTTTAACTAGTCTAATTGTGGGGAACAACATTGACCAATCTGCTCTTCTTTCTCTAAAGAAGAGCATTACTATGGATCCCAACCAATTAATTCCCAAGAACTGGTCCACCAATGCCCCCGTATGCAGCTGGGTTGGAGTCACCTGCAATTTGCGCCACCATAGAGTCGCGGAGTTGGATCTAGCAAACATGGCGTTAGTAGGCCACATTCCTCCACAGCTTGGAAACCTTTCGTTTCTAATTTACGTTAATCTGAGTGCCAACAGTTTTCATGGTTCACTTCCTCCAGAGTTGGCTAATTTGCACCGGTTAAAAGGCATGGATTTCAATTTTAATCTCTTTTCTGGGACTATTCCACATGCAATATTGAATATCTCAACACTGGAAGTGCTGCTTCTCTACAAGAACAATCTATTTGGCAATCTCCGGAAGTTATATGCCATCGTGCTCCAAAGCTTAACCTTCTGGAACTTGCTATTAGTAACATAACTGGAAGAATTCCATCCAATATATCAGGATGCAAGGAGCTTCGAATTTTGGCCTTGGAGGGAAACAAGTTAACAGGACCAATTCCAAGAGAAATTGGGAATTTAACTATGCTTAAGATGTTATATCTTGACAACAACAACTTGGGAGGTATTAATTCAATCTTTTGCACTTACGTTTTCTTAGATCGGAACAATTACATTTTAATCTACGCAATTTAATCAAATTGCTACAAATTGCAGGCTTTATACCGCCTGAGGTTGGGTATATTAGTGAATTGGAAGATTTAAATTTGTCACTTAATCGCTTTAATAATGGCTCTATTCCAACCAGCCTTTTCAACATGACAAGAATCAAATGTTTAGCACTCGAGAGAGATAAGTTATCAGGCAGACTCCCATCATTTATTGGCAACGGCATGCCTAATCTTGAAGAGCTACATCTTTCTCTCAATAATCTCGAGGGAGTTATCCCCGACTCTATATCAAATTTCTCAAACCTCGTTTTCCTAGACCTTGCTTTTAATGCGTTTAGTGGATTAATCCCCAATACACGTGGTAATCTGAGATTACTGGAAATCCTCTCCCTCAGTAAGAACAATTTGGAAGCCGATCAAGACTTGAGATTCATCACTTCCTTGACAGGATGCAGATATCTCCATGAAATCAAGGTCGGTGGAAATCCTCTTAATGGCATTCTTCCAGCATCCATTGGGAATTTATCATCCAATTTGAAGATGCTTGCTATCACTGGTTATGGAATCAAGGGTGAAATACCAAAATAGATAGGTAACTTGAGCAACTTGGTAACACTAACCTTTAATCACAATGATTTGCGAGGATCAACTCCTGCTGAAATCAGTGGTTTACAGCAGCTGCAGGGATTATATTTCCCTTTCAACAAAATAGGAGGATCACTTCCGATGAGTCTTTGCAATTCGCAGAACTTGTATGCATTGTCCTTCTCATACAATAAGATCATTGGAGCATTGCTAGAATGCTTGGGGAATGTTTCTTCTCTTAGACATCTTTTTGTTGCTCACAACAAATTAACTTCTAGCATACCTACAAGTCTGTGGAATCTCAAAGACCTTATCTATTTTGATCTTTCCTCAAACCATTTCAATGGATCTTTACCACCTGACGTTGCGAGTTTGAAGGCTGTGATTTCAATGGATATGTCATTTAATCAGTTCTCAGTTTATATCCCAAGTGCAGTAGGTGAGATCCCGACTCTGATCAATCTATCCTTGGCTGGCAACAAATTTGAAGGACATGTTCCAGAATCAATGGGGAAACTGTTTAGTCTTGAAATACTTGACCTATCCAACAACAGTCTCACCGGCAAGATTCCAAAGTCACTTGAGGCCCTTCGACATCTAATGAATTTCAATGCATCATTCAACCAATTAAGTGGTGAGATACCAACTGGAGGCCCCTTTGTGAATTTCACTTATCTGTCTTTTATGTCGAATGAGGGCATTTGTGGTATATCTCGGTTCTATGTCCCACCTTGTCTGGGTAGTTCCCATAGGTCTAGGGAGAAGAAAGTCCTCATGTCCGTACTCATTCCAATAACAACATTGCTCGTAGCAGTCAGCTTGTTTGTCATGCTTCTATTGTTAAGATGCCAAAGAAGACAGGTTCAAGCTAAGGATAATTTGCTACCTAATGTAATGCCAGAAAGAATTCCTTACCATGAACTCCAACGAGCAGTTGATGGATTTCCGATCTATAGAAACTTGCTTGGTAGAGGAGGCTTTGGTTCTGTTTTCAAATGGTCATTGGATGGTACCTTTGCAAGTGCACTTGAGTATCTCCACCATGGTTGTTCAACCCCGGTGGTTCACTGTGACTTGAAGCCTAGCAATGTTTTGCTAGATCAAGAAGATCGGTCGCACATGTGAGTGATTTTGGCATCTCGAAACTGTTAGGAGAAGAAGAAACTATCAGGCATGCCACAACCTAGCTACATTTGGTTATATGGCACCTGGTAAACCCTCTCACTCAACTAATTGATTGTTTAGCTCCTTTTCAAGTCGACAATTTAATTAAATAGTGTAAATATTTTCAGAATATGGAGCTGAGGGACCGGTCTCTACAATGTGCGATGTGTACAGTTACGGCATTATTTTGATGGAAACTTTTACGGCTAGGCGATTGCAGTATGAGGAGTTAGATTGCTAACTCATTTCTAGATGCAATAGACCAGGTCACTGATGCCCAGTTAATAAGTCCCGAGGGGAGAAACTTGAGCGGAAAGCTTAGTACTATCTCATCCATTCTGGATATTGCTTTGAATTGCACAGCAGAATCTCCAGGAAACAGGCCAAGCATGACAGATATCGTAGCATCACTGAAGAAGATTAAAAAGTCCAGCTCTAGCTAATGACATCGAGCAAGGAAATGAGCAAGATGCTGATTTGTTTCATATTTTTTAGCTATACTCTCCTATTTGTTTCCTTTAGTTCATTAGCGTCATCCGGAGCTTAAATGAACCGTGCTCTTCCGATCTATGGAAGCCGGGTTTGTTGAAACCCATGACCAGCCAGTAAAAGCTTTGCTTTTATATATTCTATTTTTCATTTGGGGAGCAATTCTACATTGTAGTAAATGAAACAGACCCCTGCTCTGTAACGGGGCGAGGCAAAAATAGTTTTTCCACTAAATGACGTCTAATGGAGGATTACTTTTGTTAGTATGACCCATATGATTGTACTCTATTTCTTGAGCCAGCATCATTCAACATGGAGTTCGCCAAAACACAATTCATGTTCAAATTCATAGATTTCCATAATAAGCCAACACAACAAAAACACAATAGAAAGCCAATGGCTAAACACGTAAACAAATGTTACAATACTAAAAAGCAAAGATAAAAAGACTTGAAAAAGCCCCAAGTAAAAAACTGCTGCAGTAGGAATCATCATTAACTCATTAAAAATCTTTTGGAACGGAATCATCATTGTCATAGAGACATATGCCATTAGTAGTAGCATCACAAATCGGGTGAAGAAAAAGTAGTTTCTTAATTAGAAGGCGCTAGTCCTGTACTTGATATGAGTCTGATGAAGTGGCTGTCTCAGGGCCCATAATTCTTTGAGGCTAAAAAATATGGGGGAAAAAAATTTTGTGGTGAACAAATAAATATACAATATTTTAAACAATATACTTAAACTTTACGTGGTAAAATTTTTAATTATTTCTATAAAATGTCAAGTGTTCAAATTCTCATTGCTATTAGCACGGTTAATTTTATTTTAAGGAACTTGTGCATAGGCACCTTTCTTTTAAATTATTCAACTCTGGTGGTTCATTGTGATTTGACGCCTAACAATGTTTTGCTAGATCAAAAAAAGGTCGCATATGTGAGTAATTTTGGCATTGCGAAACTTTTAGGAGAGGAAGAAACTATTAGGCATACCACAACCCTCACTACATTTGGTTATATCGCACGTCAAAACTCTGGTTGCTGGAACTTGTTTATAATAACATAACTATCAAAATTCAATCCAATATATCAAGATGTGTGGAGCTTCGAGTGTTGGCCTTGGCGGGCTACAAGTTAACAGGACCTATTCCAAGAGAAATTGGAAATTTGACTATGCTTAAGTTGTTAGATCTTGGCAATAACAATTTAGAAGGCATTAATTCAATCTTTTTGCACTAAGGTTTGGGACTTGCTTGTTGATCTATCTCATTTTGAACTTTTAGAAGAGAGGGTTTCAAAATGGTATGTAAAATCTCACTAAAGTCATGCACTCATACTCAAACTTTTGCGTTGAATGTAGATTCTACTCCAAGAACAAATTTGCCTTTCTAGTGAACCCAAAGACTAATTAACTGATCACATTGTTGGGAGAAAATTCATCAATGTGATGATCGCAGCGGAATATGAATTCTCCCTCTTGTGAAAAACCTAATAGGAGATAAACAAATATAGCTAAAAAACCAAGCAATAACGAGAAAAATAAATGAACACAATCGGCAGTTTGCCTACGTCCGCAACCCTAACTCCAATCAATCTTCTACTATAACAATATAATGGGTACAATAATATCTAGATAACACTAGAGACACACCAAAACTTCAAGAGCAATAATTCAAGTTACAACTCTTCTGAAGAATAATGATTATTGGAGATCGGAAGAGCACAGTCTGAACTCCAGTCACCGGACAAATATCGTCTCTATTCTGATGACGATTTATCTACAACGGACCATTGGATCTTAATCGTGACCGTTGGATTTGAAGAGTAATGAGTTCGAAAGGTGCTATCCAAATTTCACTCCGATCACAGCACTGAATGATGAGATATCACATTTTGATAAACTGCTGCCCAAGCTGCCTGCTTGCTCAAATTGGGTATAAACTTGCTCTTGATTTCTTCTCACGTTCGGAGTTGATCACTCAACCGGCTGAAATCTTCAGCGCATTTAGGTTGCTTCTTCTTGGTCTTTTTCTCCAAGCCTTCGGCTTCACGGCTTCTTGTTCACAAGACGTCTCTTGTCTTCTTTCAAGTAGACTAACATTGTGTCTTTGGTACCCTATATATAAAGATTCACGGATTCAAACCCTAACCAGCCTTATCTTGAGCCCCAAGACGAATTTCAATAATTGCTAGCAAACTCCTCTATTTATTTAATACTTGCAATGTTATCCCCAATCAACCAAGTTACTTATTTAGACCCCGATTAAATTATCTTGTTAGAACCCCTACTAAGTTATCTTGTTGGGTTTGGGTCTCAATCCAGCACACATGTAGGCAGATACCCAACACATATTGCTCACTTTTACTTGACTCTTTTTCTAAAAATTGCCCAAATAATTGCATTATTATAACTATTACTACATTCTTAATCTGCTCAATTTAACCAGTTACTACAACGAAACTTGGTAGGCTTTATACTGTAGGAGTTTGGGTATATTAGTGGATTGAAAACTTTAGCATTGCAAGATAATAGCTTTAGTGGCTCCATCCCGGCCATCCTTTTCAACATTACAACAATCAAGACTTTAGCACTCAGTCAGTATCATTTATCAGGCAAGATTACCATCATTTATCTATCGGCAATGGCATGCCTGTTCTTGAAGAACTATATCTTGGCCTGAATCCCTGACTTTATATCAAATTCTTCAAACCTCGTTTCACTAGAACTTTCTTTTAATGCGTTTTGATTTTTTTCGACATTTTGGTGAATAAACATATATGTGAAGACTTGAAGGCTTACCTTTTCTTATTGTTCGTAAACCAAATACTAAAAGGGAAAAAAAGGAAAAATCTTGTTATTGATTCGACAGGTACTGTAATTGCGACTTTTATCTTTCAGTAAAGAAAATTATCAAGCTTTAGGCTTATAGTAGAGAGAAAAATACCTTTCACTTTTCATTGACCCTTGCTGTTGGAAGCTCCAAAGTGGACGCAAGACTAGCGCATCAAGTCTTCCGTTTAAGTCCATCCAATTATGGTTCTAAAACTGCACCATTAACCTCTCAAAGTTTGTACTACAATACTCGACCCAGTTTATGCAATAAGATTTTTTTTTTCTATACAATCTCAGAGCTTCCGGCAGACTCTTCATTCCAAATTACACGCCATCTTGGAAAGAATCTGACTCCTCAATTCTTCTGCAGTTTCATGAATTCTACTATGTATTTTGGCTTGTTTAACCACTCCAGTTATGGGGAACAATATTGATCAATCTGCCATTCTTTCTTACTAGTGATCCCAACCAGCTAATTGCCAAGAATTGGTCCACAGATGCCCCTGTATGTAGCTGGATTGGAGTCACCTACAATTTGCGCCACCATAGAGTCGAGAAATTGGATCTTGCAAAGATGGCGTTAGTAGGCTGCATTCCTCCACAACTTGGAAACCTCTCATTTCTAGTTTCCCTTAACATGAGTGTTAACAGTTTCTATGGCCCGCTTCCACTAGAGTTGGCTAATCTACACCGATTAAATGTAATGAATTTCAGTTTCAATCTCGTTTCTGGGACTGTACCATCGACAATATTATTGAAGATCCTTACACCGCGAAAGCTTACTCTCTTTAGGAACAACCTGTCTGGCAATCTTCCTGAAGACATATGCCATTATGCGCCAAAACTCTGGGGGCTAGATCTTGCTAACAACAACATTACTGGCAGAATTCCATCCAATATATCAGGATGCATGGAGCTTCAATTTTGAACTTGTACAGCAACAAGTTAACAGGACCCATTGCAATAGAATTTGGGAATTTGACTCTGCTTAAGTTGTTACGCCTTGGTTATAACAACTTAGAAGGTATTATTAATTCAATCTTTCGCACTTTTGGGACTTGCTTGTTGACCTATGTGATCCTAAACTTTAATTTGAATGTGACAGTTGAAAAAAATAGGTTCAAAATGGCATGATAGAGAACACAAAAGTCACGCGTTCACCATTTACTCCTATTTGAAAGTTTGTGCATCTTGGGAATTTGAAGAAAAGATGAATCCCCTACACCTTTTCGGATTTTTTTGGCAAAAAGGTAGCGAGACTTGATGTTGGATTATTTAAGGGTTTTGTAACAATTTAAAGCAAACTGATCTCTAAAATAAGAAAAGAACTAGAAAATTAGATTACTCACCGTTTAAGCCAATATTTCTTGAAGAAAAATCTGACCTTTAAGAGTGGATTCTTGGTAAATATTAAATAATTTTAATGCTGGAAGAAAATGATGATTCTTGAGTGAATTTATACTAACTTTTGTGTTGAATGTCCTCTATCCCACTAAGATGGAAACTACATGTTTTCACACAGATTAATGAAACCTACACGTGGTTGGATTTTTAAACCTTTTTCCGTAATTTTTCCTATCGTACTGGTGCACTAAATGGCCATAAAAATGGCTAAGCTAGAGGATCCACATTTGATGTGTTAAATGGGTGTATAAAGGAAGTGGGTTGTATAGGGAAAGTGTGTCAGTTAAAGTTGAAACTTAAAGCTACATTGATTGAGATAGAAGCATTGCTAAGAAAATCTTTTTTTGACATGTTAAATTGCTATCCTAATTTAGCAAACAACTTAACATGTGACTATATACGTGTGGTGACATTCTTACTCATTGTCAACTCTTAACTTTTGAAAGACATGAGACCCACTTGGATTTGAATGAATTCAATTATTTAGTTTAACATATCCAATGTAATAATAAAATAACTGTTAAAGTTAGCTTATATATGTGTCATTTAACCATCATTAAAATTGATTCCATTTCTTGTGCGGCTATTTATATTTAGCACATCCGCTGTGGATGCTCTTACCTTCGGAATTATTCATTTTTTCGTTGGAAAAAAATGGAATATGTATTTTATTGTTTATTTTTCCAATTATCTTGAAAATGATTTTCAGTCTGCTCGATTTATCCAATTCTTGCAACTTGGTAGGATTTATACCGCCGGAGCTTGGGTATATCAGTGGATTGGAATTTTTAAATTTGGAAGCTAGTAACTTTAGTGACTCCATCCCAACCAGCCTTTTCAACATCTCAACGATCAAAACCTTAGCACTCACTCAAATCATTTACCAGGTAGACTTCCTTCACTTATTGGCAACGGCATGCCTAATCTTGAAGAGCTACAACTTGCCTACAACAAACTCGAGGAAGCTATCCCCGATTCTATAGCAAATTCTTCAAACCTCATTTTGCTAGACCTTTCACATAATGCTTTTAACGGATTAATCCCCAATGCACTTGGTAATCTGAGATTCCTCCAAGGTCTATAGCTTGCTGGGAATAATTTGGAAGTCGATCATGAAGTGAGCTTCATCACATCCTTGACAGGGTGGAGATACCTCAGGGTATTGTCATTTGGTAGTAATCCTCTTAATGTCATCCTTCCAGCCTCCTTTGGGAACTTATCCAATTTGGAGAAGCTTGAGGTTGGTATTAGTGGAATTAAGTGAAATACCAAAACAGATGAGTAACTTGAGCAACTTGATATATATTGAGTTTTCATACAATGATTTCAAGTAATCTATTCCCACTGAATACGGTGGTTTACACCAACTGCAAGGATTATTATTATTTTCTAGTAAAATAGGAGGATCACTTCCAACAAGTCTTTGCAATTTACAAAACTTGAATGCATTGTACTTGGACTGTAATCAAATGATTGTATCATTGTCAGAATGCTTAGGCAATGTTTCTTCTGTGAGGGAACTTTCTATTGCTGACAACAAATTAACTTCTAGCATACCCGCAAGGCTATGGAATCTCAAAGGAATTCTGAAGATCAATCTGACATCAAGCCATTTGAATGGATCTTTACGTTCTGACGTTGCAAGCTTGCAGGATGTAGTTTCATTGGATTTCTCACTAAATCGATTCTCAGGTTATATCCTGAGTACAATAGGTCAGCTCCCGAACTTGATCGAACTCTCCTTAGTTGATAACAAATTTGAATGACCAATTCCAGAATCAATGGTGTAACGATCCGCTCTACTTTGATATGATATTATTCACTTTGAGCCTAGCCCGCATGGTTTTGCTCTTGGATTCATACTCCAAAAGGCCACATGTCAGATATTGTAAGTCTCTTAGCTTAAGAATTGGTCTCTCTTTCTCTACATAAGCGATGTGGGATTGAGGCTGTCACAATCACCCCACCTAATGGGGGCCCAACGTCCTTGTTGGCTGCACTTTCAGTTGGGTTCTGCTCTGATACCATATGTAATGACCCACTTTACTTTGACATGATATTGTTCGCTTTGGGCCTAGCCCGCACGGTTTTGCTTTTGTGCTTCTACCTCGAGGGGCCTCGTGTCAGATAGAGTAAATATCTTAGCTTAAGAACTAGTTTCTCTTTCTCTACCCAAGTAATGTGGGATTGAGGCTGTCACAATCACCCCAACTAATAGGGGCCCAACATCCTCATTGGCCACACTTCTAGTTGGGTTCTGCTCTGATTCTATCTGTAATGACCCGCTCCACTTTGACATGATATTGTCCGAGATCGGACCTAGCCCGACGTGTGCTCTTCCGATCTGCTCTTGGGCTTCTACTCCAAAAGGTCTCATGTCAGATGGAGTAAGTCTCTCAGCTTAAGAACTGGTCTCTCTTTCTCTATCCAAGTGATATGGGATTGAGGCTTTCACAATAAGTAAATTGACCATGAATGGGTTTAGGGAGATCGGAAGAGCGTCGTGT
>CAVNYN010206433.1:3309-21907 GCA_963692815.1 Nyctanthes arbor-tristis | reverse complement strand
TTATCCCTTTCTCTATTATCCGGAATCGATGTGACGGGATTGGATTTTCAGAGATTCAATAAGAAATTTTGGTAAATTGTTTGGGAAACTACTATTTGTAAGTAACAATTTAAGTAATTTTTTATAAATGGGGGTAAATTTACAATCTTAACTCCATGTATTGTGTAATTGGAGAAAAATAATTTAAAGATAAGACAGTGAATTTGCCCAATTTTAAAAAGATTATCTAAATTATTACCTACAAATAACTAGACTATTTAAGCAGTCAATCCCTTCCACATGGAGGTATATTGGCAACATTTTCATTGTTGGTCATATGTCAATTAAACCCTATCAATCTTAGCACAACACTTTGATGTATACCAAACAAGTGAAATCAATTCAAAGCATAATGATTTAGTATAATGACGGGGTTTAGATTGCGTCCTATCCTCTCCAGTTCTTTATTAAGAAATACTGGTTTGTTATTATTTGATTATTGAATTTCATTTTCCAAAAGTTCAAGGAATTCTCTACGACATCCCCATTCTCACACTTACCCCACCCACCCACGCCCCAACCCAAAAAAAAAATTATGGCCAGCTCGACAGGTTGTACTTATATCATTAGAGCCATGTGTTTATATCCATGTATACAGATCTTAACTAGAATTATAATTAAACCTGATTAGAATTGGTCTTCAAACGAACCTTGAGCTTATAAGGTTGACTTAAAAAATATGTTTAGGAGTTATTTCTTACAAAACTAAGTAGACATAATTGTATTGGTCTGACCTTGAAGTAAGATTACTTTTAAAATTAGAAAACAAACAAGGTTAATTGTTTTTCGTCCTTGTCTTTGTTAACTTTTTTGGTTTTAAAGTAAAGCAACTGAAGTATTTGACGATGACATACATATCTTAAAAATGGAAAAGGTTGTTACGTACCAAATAAAAAGACGAGCATGTATAGGTACGTTATTCATTTACCTAAACACTACAACAAATATGCCATATAGCGGTGACCTCTAAGTCAGATTGTCGCAGCTATATGTCGTATTTGTTACTACAAACCCATACCAGCAGTCTAATATGGACTACTTTTTAGCCTATTGCAACGACACGTTATTAGTCGCTGCTATAAAATTTACCCATTTTGTTATTAAATTTTTCCCGACCCGCTCCATGTAACTCGGCTATATTTAATTCAACACATTTGCATGTGCCATGTTTTGAACCTTGGGCATTCTCTTCACCCACCAGCCGCTTCACCATCTCGGTGAAATGAACTTTCAATTATTGTATTGCATTTATAATATATATTATATAAATCATTACTACTATAGGGACAAGCTTATTACTTATAGCAACAACTTGTCGTCGGTACAATACACAAAAAAAGGCTGGGAATCTTCTCGCCACACATATAGTGACGACATTTATATGTTGTCGCTATAGATCAAGAAGTGTAGTGACCAAAGATGGATCGTCCCAATTGGTTCTACTTTTAGTGGCGACATAAGGCTATTGCGGCGACTTAGTCGCTGCTATAATCCACATACAGGGTCCCACCCCTCCATCCTAGAGTCGTCGCTATATATGATACCCTATATGGACACTTTAGTTTTCATCACTGAGTTTAGTCGTTATTGCTCATATTTCTTGTAGTTTAATAGGAAATTTTATTTTACTTCTTATTCTTTTTTTATTTTTAACTTTACTGATTCATTAATAATAGATCAAGTTCACATAGGTTAATTAATAAACAAACAATAAGCAGCTTGTCTTGTAGACACTGCATGTTTTCTTAACTTCTGTCATTTGATATAACCGTGAGTTATGTGGACTTTAATGTAGGATTTTCAGTAAGATAAGATGAAAAGTACATATGAAGCTTTCTTTGGAGTCATGATGTACAACTTTTGTTTGAATCAATCTATTTGATATGATTTAAATTTGATATTGGGGCTTGGATCTTTGTTAAGCTAGAAAAGAAGACAAGCCGGCCTATGCATGTTTCAGTGCGTGTGGGTCACTCTATAGTTAAAATGGGATTGGATTTGTCTCATAAAGTAGTCTCTTTTGACATCAAAATTTACTTGCAATGCAAGTTAAAAAGAGTAAGATGCGACTGCGTTGGAAGAAAGAATTAGGTTCACACTTCAAAATCCATTTGAGATCTCGGGATTTTATAGCCATGGCTATGGACCGAAGCAATTGATGAGCTCGGGCACTTTGTGATTTTTAAACAGTTTTTGAAAGCGGGTAGACAATAAAACAAGAAAAGATAACTTTTGATTTACTATTTTGAGATGTATAATAATTTCAGGATTGCTCTAGTTGAGAGATGTTTTCTCACAACTATCAACTAGAAACATCGTATTGACCGTGTGAATGTTCAAATTTAAGAGAGTTTATACGAACTTAGGAATTCAAATTGTGAATTTGAATAGATAGCATAGCAAAGGAAAGGGAAAAGAATATTAATAATTTTGAGTGGTTTGATTGTATACCTTTGTAATTTATCTCTCCACTTTTGAGTGGTTTTTAGGGATGATTGACATTGTCAAAGACAATATCTACCATTAATATAACTAGTTATTACAATTCTCTCTCTGTCTTTATAGAACATTTGCATCATTAACATATTTGTAGTGGAAACTCCCCCCCCCGGTGTAATGTCAATAATTTTTGTCATACATGACATTGTCACATTAGTGGTGCATAATAATAATAATTCAAAATGAAAAGCCTAGTGAATATATATTGAAAAGTAACACTAAATTATAATTTTCACAAAAATATCAGGTGATAGACTACATCGTCTTTCGTCAAAATACATTGCGTTCTCGTGATCAGAATTTTCACTTTTAATTTTCCAATTTGTCTTTACATTGAATATATATTTTATCAATCATGATTTTTCGTAATTTCGCAACAATTTAGAAAAAAGTGTTGTCTATCTATCTAAACCTATTTTCGTTTTTCAATATTTGTATCTTAAATTTTTTAATTATTATATTTTTATTTTAACTTTCATTAATTAAAATATTTAGCTTTCAGTTGTCAATACCCATGTGGTCTAATAAAGTTTTATTATTAATAATAATAAACAGAAAGTCACCAAATATAGAGTGTGAGTCTGTATATATTTAGTGAAGTGTATTAACTATTATTAATGCGTCAACTACTTATTTAAAGACGCCACAAAAAATAAATAAAATGTACAATTTTAAAAATTTGAAGATATGGCAATGTCACAAATCACTGATGAACATAATGTCCATTCACAAGGAGCCATGGACGGGTGTCATTCCCCCACACCACACCCGCACCCAAAGAAAGAGAAAGGGAAAAAAATCATTTTCAAGATTTCAAGATTACGAGAATGTCCATCCCAGGGAACATGAATAGGTGCTCATTTCTTCGCTTTCTAAATTTAGAAAGTAAAACATTGTAAAAGACGATGAATATATTAATGTATGTTTATTTAGGAGTTTTCGACGAGCCCCCATGGCCACCCCCATCGAAACCCAAAAAAATGTTGATTACTTATTGATATGTACCAAAAAATGAGTTATGCCACACTTACACCATTTCTTTACTTGATCGCACTATTTTTCACAAATCACATCAAATCACAATTTAATGGTGGTGGCGGCGGATTGTGTAAGAAGTTGTTTGAAGCTATTTATCTTAATTGAATCATAAAGAGAAATTATAAAGAGGTGAAATTAGTAGTATAGATTTAATATAAGTTTGAAATTTGTGGTTATAGAGAAAAAGTAGTCAAATCAATGGTCAAATCAGTAGTAAGTGAAACTATAAAGAAAAATGATAAAGAGGATCAAACACCCCCTCAAAGCATTAAGGTTAACGATTTGTATACGTAGGATTTCTGACCAAAAATATATAACCAAAATAATAATAATAATAATGGTTTCAAAAAAAAAAATAATAATAATAATAAAGAAAAGAAAAAAATGGGAGAAAGAAATATATTCATATAAATATGAGCAACATTCCACCCTCCATGGGAACGGACGTTCTCATTCATTAATTTGACATTTTTCATAATTTACCGAATTCGCTCCGGGTCTCCTCCTCTCCGCTGGCGATAGCAGATTCGATCTAGAGCGAAGCACGCTCGACTTTCCTACCTCTGGTAATTCCGTCTCCTCCATTTTTTTCTCAACTTGAATTTTATTTCTTTCAATTATATTTAGCACGTTATTTTTTAATTTTTAATTTTGTTTTTTGAGATCTATAAGGATCTGGATGGCTTGAGGTACGCCTGATATTATAAAAAATATATGTGACCGTATGAATTTTCTACGGATTTATAGTTAATGACCGACAGGGGGCGTAGTAATTTGCTTCCGTTTCTTCTTCGACGTTCTGACATTGATTGGGCGATTTAGTTAAGCTATCGTTCGCAGTATTGTGATTTGGATACCACTGACGGTGTTCATGAAAGCGACAATTGTTGCTAATTTTTCTTTGGTCCAGTGCTAGAGAAGTGTTGAATTAGATTTGTTTCACTTCTTTGATTTAAATTTATGCTTCTGTGATGTCGCCTTTCACTGGTAGTATTTAGAATTTCTTGGAGTATACGGTTAGGATAGTTGATATTATCAATTAATTAAGGCACAGATGATAGTATTTTTTTCCTCGAGGATAGGAAGAATATTTGTGTATAATTTCCTTCTCTTATTAGATCCATGTATAATTAATTATTGTTTCGAATCACTTCTAATGTTTAACGCATTATATATATTTTTTGAAATGATACTTCCGAGTAGTTATACTAACACCAAGACAGTGCCTTACTAAGCTTATCAAGAATGTAAACGGCGGTGTTTTGAATGTGAAAAGCGAACGTAAAAAACATCTTATAATTAAAGTTAGGTAAGAGATACAGAAAATGCTGAGTCAGTGCATCTGAGGACAATAGTTTTCACAATTGAAATTCAAAAAAAAAAAAAAAAAATGGAGAGTGCTTGGTATCAGGAAGGTACTAGTTAAGAAATTAAAGATCTCTATATCTTCTCCTTACTGAAGTGTTTACTCCTAATTCTAATTCTAACTGAGCACTTAGTGTCGTGAAGAAGTTATCATTTCCAAAGTGATTGTTCTTTACAATATCTTCAGAGATCACAATTGCAGGTGTTTTTCACTGGGGTGGTTTTAGAAACAATATGTCCGGCACAGAGGAAGTTAAAGGGCAAACAGAAGTTGTTATGGAGGACAGTGAAAAGTCCATGCCATCAACTCAACAGGAGGTTGTGTTCGAGACATTATATTTTGAGGTTATCTTATGTATGTGCCGTTTTCTTAGACATAGACTTTCATATTTCAGGAGAATTCTATCAAGAAGAAATATGGAGGAATCGTGCCCAAGAAACCGCCACTGATTTCTAAGGTAGTGCTTTTACTTTCAGTTTTGCTTTTTAATGGAAGTGCGTGTGACGGAATCAAGGAAACCTAAAAGGGGGAGGCATAGCTATATCGTTGTCTCAATTATCTAAATTTGATGTCAGGATCATGAACGTGCTTACTTTGATTCTGCTGATTGGGCTTTGGGAAAGGTACTTCCTCTTGTTCGCACCTTTCCATTTTGTGCATATTTGGAGCTTACAGAAGTTAAACCAGCATGCTCCAAATGTACCTAACATCCATCAATGTTGTATGATTGCAGCAAGGTGTAGAGAAGCCCAAAGGACCGCTTGAGGCTCTCCGACCAAAATTACAGGTGAACTTTATGTGGATATCCTATTTATAGATAGAGTGAAATGACCTTTCATGTGCTCTGAAATGAAGTTTTGTCAACTTTTGCGATTTTCTGCTCCATCACTATGGGTTCACCATGTTTTATTCTATGGTCAATCAGATGTTAGCAAAAGCAGAATTTGTCTGCTCATGTTACTATTATGAAATTCTGGATTATTTGCTTAATGACAGATACTGATAAGTCCATAATGGGATTCTAAGCCAAAGAGGAAATTTTACTGCTGAACTTTGATTGCCACCTGGCATTTCTTGCTGTAAGGGGTCCACAATGAAAATTGTAGTTTCTAATTGAGTGAGGAAGGATCTATGGTAGGATATCTAACTTTTAATGTGATGGTAAAACATTTTTCGGTTTCAAGATTAAAGTGCAAAACAAGCTCTCTCTCCCCCTCTCCCCCCCCCCCACCCACCCTCTATCTAAAATATTCACTGTTTTAAGTTCTGAGACTTGTAGCTTAAGTTGTGGATCTCAAATGCGTGATTGACAGAATAGGCTTATACCATGGATTTATGTGATGATATATCCAAAGAAGCTAAATTTTTAATCTATCTTCACATTCACATGAATATGTCGGTGATTTAACTTATTGATGTTATGATACTATGAATGGCTTCTTTGATTGCTTTCTTTTCTTCTCTGATTCTGATTACTTCCGCCAAATCTGGTACACAGATAGAATTCTCCTAAAAAACTATTAAAGTAGTAATAGAGGTTGATTACTAATAAAGTGATAGAATTCTCTGTGATTAATGCCTGTCGACCATTTGTTAAGATATCTGTCTACAGTCTCTCTGTTCTTAAAGCCATGAAATGGTGGCAATTAGATCTGATGCTTTGCTCTCTTTCCTGTCGTCACTTCTTTCTTCTTCATCCGTCCCAATCTTCTATATACGGATTAAAATCTCACTCAGCTTTATTTTATTTTTTGTATTCCAGATCAATTTTCACAAGTTTCACATTAGTGATTGGATTTCTAAATTTCGTAGGTAATGGCAATAGTGCATTCATTGGCGTAATTGACTAACTTTCACCCACATCACAATTTGTTGGCTTTCATGTTAAGTTATCCTCAGAAATGTCGATGAGGCTTGAGACCGCTAGATTTGTTCCTGTAATCTTTTACAAGCATATAGCTGATGCTTTTGCACTTGATTGTTTTTTAGCCAACTCAACAGCAAACACGATACCGCAAATCTCCGTACGCTCCATCAGTGGGTGAAGGTAAGCATAAGAATCCAACATTTTCATGTGGAATTTGCCGTGTTTGATTTATTTTTTTTTTAATTGATTCGTTTTTCTACCAGAATGAGAGCTCTTACTCATTTTTCTGCTTCACATCTGACTTTGATTCCTTCTTTACATGTAGACGGAAGTACTGCCCCATCAGAGGAGGCGGCAACTCTTCCGATCTAGATGCAGGCTTCGATCCTTTTCATGTCGAGGTCATTTATTGTTGCTCAACTTGATTGTATAAATGACCTGCTGCTGAAATAAATACTGCGTTGATATCCTAGCACATTTGCTTGAGAACTCACCACAACACTTGTAACTGGTGCTGTAACCTTTCCTGTTGTAGACTCTTTCTTTTTCATTTTTTCTCTTTTTTGGGTCAGTTTCAACTTTTACTGTTAAAGACCTTTGGACCATTTATTCGAGTTTCTTAGTACATTCATACATTGTGTAATGAAACTTATTAGAAACCGACTGAAAAATTTTGCTTGGATGAATTTACACATTTAAGAATAATCTCCACAATACCTCAGCGGGGTTCAAACTCTTAAAAACAACCAGGTCACTGCCTCACTGGTATCTGTAGCTGAAGCAGAATTTTTTCAGTTGACTTTTTGAAAAGGGGAAAAAGTTTTATTTTTGTTTTTAGTACAAATATTTTTATTTCATACATCTTTGTTTTAAAATTGAAGTTAGTTATTTCATATTTCTTCGAATGGCTTTAGTTCTGGTTTTAGCTTTACGTTCACATACAATACGGCGACCTAGAACTCTGATAAAGGTTTATTTATGGAGTATTATAAAATTACATGGATTGTAAGGATAGTCTTGTATTCTCTCTCACTTTTTTTTTTTTTTTTGGTCTCTCTTAAAATATAGATAACATTCTCTTTAAAAATGTAGTTGAAATATTAATTTTTTATATGTTATTGCTTAATGTGCATTGTCACAAACATATAGAATTATTAAAATAGAATAATTAATAAATGAATCAATATAGTGGAAAAATGATCGTAAATTTACATTTTCAATACCACTAAAATAAATGTTTCTTAATCTCTGTGAAGATAAAAATAAGGCTATCTTTGTGAGACGAAAGTAGTATTAAATAATAAAGTTTTGCATTTTTTTTTAAAAATAAAATAGAGATTTTGTTGGCACTAAAAAGATAGTGGAAATTAGACTGACCCATGGATTATGGGCTTATCCAATGAAAATAGACTTACCCATGGACAATGGGCTTAGAGTAAAATTACTATTGAGGGAGGGGGACCCAAATTTGGGTCCCCTCAAAACTCAAATAATATAGGAAATTTAGGGTGCAAAATCTTATTTTGAAGAGGGCGTGGTAAATGAGAGGCTAAATCATTTACCCTTTTCCCCATTGATATTGTCCCATAAACCTATTTCATCCAATTAAATAACGCCACGTGTCTAATTCTTGTTTTCTCTAGTTTTTCCCTTACATATATTATTTGAAAATAGGTGTTTTGCCATAGTTTTTTCCCTTTAACTTTTCCCCCATATATTAATCTTGTTCTTACAAGGCAGATACAAACCACACAATAGGCTCAACTCGACCAGACCCAACGTGGTCGGCCAAGGAAAACAGACCAAGGCCATTGTTCAGATGAAGTTTTACCATTTTAACAATATTAATTGAACACTTCTTAATCTGACCGTTGGCTCTTGTTTTTAGGGATTGAAAGTAAAAAGTAATTTGAAAAGGACTAAAGGAGCAATAGAGAAGATGAGAAAGAGCTTTCAAGACAGACATACATTCACTTTTTAGGCCAACTGGAGGAGAAACATTGACCGCAAATACAGGTCCATCTTTATACGACAAAAGGAGTAATACACATCATCCTGACCCATCTTGATATTGTCTACCACCTGCCAGTAATGTCGCATTTGCCCCAAATGATGTGCCCAAAATTGGAAAGAATTTATTGAAGGCATGGATTTCTACATGCTTTTAATTGTGCAACTGGATTCCCCAACCCGCCTTTGGATATTCGAATAACAAAACTAGATTCTGAACAAAAATTTTATTATGCAATCATGAGACAACTTATTTGGTACACCGCCATTTGTTATTGAACAAGTGAGTCTCTTTTAAGTAACAAATATTGACATGCCACATAGCATGGGAGTAAGATATTTTTGATTGCATAATAATATTGCTGATTTTTTGAAGGCCACGCTCTTCCGATCTATTCCATTTCCGGTCCCAGAAACCCACAGGGTCAGAAGATTACTACAACCGATATGCAAGGGTAACAAGTCTTCACACACAGGCGCGCGCGCACAAAGGAGGCAACCAAGATACAGTAAGAAGGGGATGGTAGAGAAGATAGGTGAAATCTGTTACAAATATATTTTGTGCTTCCTCTTTCACCGTCTTAACTATTTTCAATTCCTATGAAAATGTGAACTGAGAGTCTCAAACTGCTGTCAATTCCATGGTATATTCATAAGTACATAATCCAACCATGTATTCCAGGGAGACATCCAACAATGCCCACGACTAGTTTTGCAGTGGCATGGCATGGTAGGTTGAGTAAGAGTGATGGTGATTAACCTTCTATCTTGGGAAACGCATGTCAAGTTCGTGACCATAAACTCCTCGGTTTTGAGTGGCTCGGAGAGGGTGGATCTGCTTTGAGTTTGCACGGAGCTCCATTTCAATTAGCCTTTGGAATGCCTCGGGAGGATTGCCAAAAGAATTATCAGGAGCTGGAATGATCATGAGAACGACATTCGTAAGTTTTTACACAAAATGAGATCGGAAGAGACAAGAAGCTCAGATGATATTCATCTTCGAGACATTTTACTAATGAGCCGTGCTTTGGCAATTACACGCTGGTATTATCCACAAATTTTGAGTGATAAAATAATGTTAAACAACAAAAATTACGTCAACTATAAAGGACAAAAACCAGAATAAAAACAAAGATAATACTAGTTTCATAAAGGGCTAAGGACCTGTTAGTAAATAATTCACTAACAATAAATTTCCAGATGCAAGAAATTGGAAAGTTGCTAAAGTCTTGAACCTTCAAGCAAATGAATAAAATTCAAGAAACCAAAATGCGGGCCCATAAGGTAGTTCTATAAGAAAAATATAGTGCTCCTCTAGGATTACCAAGCATATTCCTCTAATTCATTGACGCTCTTCCGATCTCAAATATCTACGTGCCATTTAAGAAAAAGAAGCAATGCACTGGAAACTTTAACGATTAAATGAAACAATGTAACAAAAGATTTAGTTTCTGCTAATGGTTCCTGTATACTTCCGTGAAAATCCATGTCACTACTGCCCATCATTTATGATGTGTGAAAGAGGAAAAAGATCATCCTACTTGATTTAACAAATTCTAGAAGTACTTAGAATTTTCTACACGTGATTCAATCGAAATGTTCTGGTTTCACTTTTTACAGGCTGCTGCTGGTATCTTAAATCCTCAAAGGTATGTTTGTTGCATTGGATTAGAAATGTTTTCACAGCTTTAAATAGGAAAAGCTAGAAGACAAGAAGGCAAATGGTACTAGGCAGGATTTACACGGATAATTTTCTTTCATTCAAAATAGTACCATCCACATTGTTTTTTCTTGCTCCAGTCTAATTCTATCTCCTTCTCCACATTGTTTTACAAACAAAATCACCGAGAATTATCAAACCTTAATCCTTCTAAATACTATTTCCCTCCTTCCATCCATCCAATTTTACACTAAATTTTTTATGAGACTTAATTCAGTGTATCAAACATAATCTAAACGGTAGGCTTTCTACCTAATGACACATGATAACTAGAACAAATTAAATATCTAAATAAGGTACTTTTAAATTCAATATTTAGTCTTCTTTGAAATACAAGAAATATACTTTTCCTGATAAAAAACAAGCTTCACTTTACTCCCCATGCCCTAAGGAGTTGGCTAAAAGTAAAAACATTTTACATGAAACTAATTCCGGATAATTTGAAGGACGGAACAAATAAATGAACTCAAAGTGCAACTTCCTATAGTATGTTAAATTCAATTTGAATAAACTTCAAGTGCAACTTTCTATAGTTTGTTCATATATAATATCTAGTCCAAAGCTTCTTTCAAAAAATATATATAGATGAAAGCTAGATGACCAGAGGCACATTATTTTAGGCTGGAAATAATCACTGATTACTCCCACTGATCATACTTCTGATGACTACCTATGGAAATTTTGCAGAATCTTAGACAAAAATAGATGCTCAATCCGGCTTCAAAATAAGAAAAAGATTCCGGCGTGTTTTCCTTACTGTAGTTAGCAAAGATAGTTGATTTCACATTAACCCCCCATATCATTGACTTAGTGGCTGTTCGAAGCTATTTACTCAAATTAAATTATAAAGATAAATTATAAAGAGATGAAATGAGTGGTGTTGATTTATTAAAAGTTTGAAATGTGTGGTCATAAATGAGCAGTTGTCAAATCAGTGTCAAATCAAGGGTAGCTGGGATTATAATTTGTTTTGATAAAGAAGAACAAACACCCTCTTAATAAAGAGTGTAGCAAACACATTGATACATTCACATTAAGACTTCTATAATACTTCTCACTGCAAGGCAATAACCATATAAGGATAACCAGATGCAGGAGTCGCACAACATCAACAATGTAAAAGTAAATCTTTTCATGATTATTCTAGAGAAAAGTTGAGTTCAAATTAATTAGCAAAAATAAGTAGGTAACAGCTATATAAGGATGACGAGATGCAGGAATCGCACAACCAGAAAAATGTAAATATAGATCTCTTCATGATTATTCTAAAGAAAAGTTGAATTCAAATTAATTAGCAGAAATAAGAGGGTATATCAATTAGTAATTTTGTACAAGGGTACTATCGCAAAATGAGAAGTTAGAGCAGCAAGCTGTTTCGCAGGGTTCTTGACAGTTGGGAGGGGGTTACCAGGCTTATTCTTATATCCTAGGAATCACCAAAGAACATCTTAACATAAATTTTCTTTTTGGTAAATTCATTCCTACACGACGCTCTTCCGATCTAATTACCTTTTCTATTTAAGTAACAGGAAAAGAGAGTAGATGAATCTATTCATAAGCTGTTTTCTCTGAAATGACCCACTGCTCTTGTCCCTTAGTTTCCAAGGATACTAGATCCGGAACCCCCCCTCTCTCCTTTTCTTTCCCCTTTTCAGAAGCTTAATGTCGGCTGCATAAGTATTCTTTCATTTGATATATACAAAATGCCTTACTAAGATGTAATGCAGTTAAGTTGAAAAAGGTATAAAAGAATGAGTTAAAATTATCTCAGATAGTAAGTAGTATGGACAAAAAGAGGAAACAGTGAAAGAGGTGCATCCACCTGGCATTGACGTACCAATGCTGCCAACGTTCGGTTGGTTGGGTCCAAAAGGGAACCCTTGCACTGGGTTCATATCCTGAATAAAACCAGTTGATTGATTGCCAGAATAAGGCACAGGAGCACCCCTTGGAAAGCCAGGTAACAGTTGAGGTCGATTTCCTGAAATTTGCATTGGATGAAGCATTGAATGATGGGCATGGGGATCATACCCACTAGCAGGATGATGAAAGGGAGGGCGGATAATATCTGCAGGAAACTTAGAATTGGCTGAAGCATCATGATTAAACACACTGTCCGTACCCATGAACTTGCTCTGCGAACTACTGTGATTGGGATGAGAATCAAACAGATTAAATAATGGCATCCCATGAGTCGCATGCCCAGGATTCTGTGGAGGTGATGGTTGGATCTGAATATTACGAAAAGGAATCTCAGGATCCATGTGTTCATAAGAACCATGTGGACCTGTGGTTCTTGTGTCCCTGAGGCCAGCACCCACAGCTGCCAGATTCTCTGCTACATTAACATGTGCTTTTGAAGAGAAGAACTTTTTACTTGAATTTCCAGTACGCAATAATGTCGAAGGATTGAGAGGATCACCAACAGAAATTAAGCTCTCCTCTTCAGGCAGCTGAAATTCAATTTTCCCATCATAGTCACCATGTTTGGACATTACAATGGGGTGCTTCGATGAATTCATTTCAGATCCATCAAATCCAAGCCAGTTCCCTGCCTTGGCCAGCGTGGTTTGCTCTCTGTTATTTAAACTTAAAATGCTATTCCCGTGACTTGTTCGTTGAAGTCCAATTTCATCAATTGTTGAAGGAAAATCAATATCTCCACGAGGCTCCAGGGCATCATTTCGAGTGGATTCATTTGGGCCTCTTTGAACAGAAACAGGTGCTTCGGCTGATTGGAGCTCTTTCATGAAAGCAGTTCCAAACAGCGTCTCGAGTGTAAGAGTTTTTCCCGGATTATGTACATTCTGCGTTAACTCTTCAGTTTTGGACACATGAACTGCAGGTTCAATATCACGTGCTTCAGAAACTGGTACTTTCTCTCCAAATCCAATTTCAGCACTTACACCCAAGGTCATAGTGTTTGCATCTGATCCCTTTTGCAACATAGAAAGCAGGTGTTGAGATGAATGATCATCATGTGCCATAGGCTGTTCAATATTCACGCTTGAAGTACTCCAGCCTGCTGATAATGGCATCGTGTTTGAATTCTTCTGACCATATTCTGATAAAATTGCCTGTTCTAGGTCCTCACAGGTAAGGACATTCGAAGCGACTTCCTTTTTTTTAATACTAAGTACTTCTTCAGAGACCCCATTAGCAGCAGAGGGCATTTCAACTGTGAGCTTTTTAGTAATTTCAGAGCTCTCATATGAGCATTCAGGTGTAAAGTTGTCAGCTTTTGCAGCAGGAACTTGTGATCCTACTTTATCACCACCAACAAATAACGAAAGTAAATCATTCGGTCTTCCAGATGATATGTTGTCAGCTGGCTGTGGTTCTGTGGTAAAACACAAAGGATCAGAGCACTATGTAAATGATACATTTCTACTTTCTAGGACTTTTTACAATGTAGACAGCAAAATACTCATTCTCCATACCTTCTTCAGAAAACCATCTGGCAAACTTTGAGGACTGAGCTTCTTTTGGGCTCCATGTGTCATGAACTTTATCATTGTGATGCTAAAGGGAAAGAAGAGAAACGAATAAAGTATGGTAGTAAGGAACACAAACCATGCATATAAAAGGATAAGAATGGGAGAAAGTTAGATTAAATTGATGTCAGTAAACAGATGAGAGGCACCTACTCTTTTGGCTAGGTCCAAAAGATCAATAATCTTAGACTTGACAGGCTAATTCCGCACAATTCAGTTTAGTGTTCATTTAAATCCTATCAACATGTTATGCACAATTTCTTTAAGTAAATTATTTACGTACAAGAGAATAATACTTCCTTTATCAGTCAAAACTGAAGTTATTACTTATTTTGACAATATAAGTTGAGTTACTTCAGGAGGGGAAAAAAAGATTACCTTAGCGGTTCACAAGCTTTTGGATACACGAAGTTACTCGAAACTAACTAGCAACTTTATTTAAGCTCAAACCTTTCTATTCTGAATGAGTAATGGAGATTTGTGCAGTACACATCAGTCCAACAAAATACACAGATGTGATTGGTTAGACTCATTCCATTCTTGAAATAATGGGGGTTTAATTGATCTGATGAGGAGTCTGAAATTAGCTGAATGATTATTTTATTCTCTCAAGTTGGAGCTGAAAGAAACACATCTGATACCAAAAGCCACTAACAGTGAGGGTATTTGTTTAAAATGTCATAACAGAACACTAAACAACTTACAGTGTGCAAAAAAACAAAATAAAAATCTATGAAGTAACAAAATTAAACTATTTACTAGTTTCTGGGCAATAGATGACTCCCAAAGCGAGTCTCTGAGACACAATCATTATTTTCACTAATAGCTGGTTACATGCAATTTCTTAATGTTTTAGTAATACCTAGTGGTAAAGTGAGGACTGATAAAATTTTTAATATTTTATAGGCCCACATTTAAGCAGAATAAATAGGTCTTAAGAATTAAGAAGCTCTACTCCTACAAATCTTGGAGGCATATGTAGAGTGCACCTCCAAGAACTGTCTCGCAAACAACTTCAGGCATTTTTTGTTTTCCTTTCCATGAGAGCCTGAATCAGGAGCAATAGGTATGGAAACACATGTCTAACAATATATGACCTGATCATACTTCTCATTCCTGCTAAAATGAGTCTTGTCTTACACCCCAAACCTAATCCCTAATGACAGGCCCTTAATTTTACTGGACCCAGTGCCTTGAAAAAAAGAGACATCCGTCACTGTGAACTTCATGCTCATTTTTCCAGGTTTAGTGCAATAGACAGTTATACACAGGTACAAGTTAACTTGGGAAACATGAACTACTGACTAGCATAAAAGAGTGTTTAAAAGCAATGAGATTAGACATGTGACTACCTCAGCTGAATCCACAGTGCCACCTTCATTCATCATTACCACACTGCCAAAAATTTTTTCCAGAACCGATGAATAATTTCCCTTGGACCTGTCAACAATTTTATCCTCCGACAATTTGGCATTGAGTTCAATAATTTCCGAGTTGTTCAAAATTCCACGGACGTCCAGAGGACTAGTAGCACCATGTTGATCTTCCACATTGACTTTCTCGTTGGGCACACCTAAACTTGACTCTGAATTTACAATTTGCCCCTCTTTTGGAAGTAGTTCATGGTCACTCTTGTCTTCAGTTTGACGATCAATTGAGCTAATTTCTTTTGATAACTGTTGCTCTAAACCATGAAATTTACCATTTTGGACAGGGCTGGTTCTAAAGTACAGTTGTCTTTCCGCCGCTACGGGCTTCCCAGTCTGTAAAAGAGAAGATGCACATAAAGAACAGAGACGTAGAACTTCCATGCAAAGCATAACTACAACATAAATAGGAAAGAGTTAATAATCTGCACTCAATACAAATTTATCAGCAGTCAATCGGTAAATAAAATACCAGATTAAATTATGGGTATCCTCACTAGATATTCAAAACGGTTGGCATTATAGATCGGAAGAACAGCATAACACAAATGTTAGCATGTACATAATCTCACAGCATTCCCAGATCCTACAATAGAACAGGGTAGATACTTTTTTTGGTGTTGAGATTGCTCTCCAATCCAGCACCAAATTCTACCTTAAAATAAAGTGATGAATAATGTTACATCAAAGTTGGTGCAATACTACACCACATTGTGTAATCCATGTTTTCCATTTTGTCCTTCATTTATACTACTAAAATTCTATTTCCTTTATCCCTTTTTATATCTTTTTATCACTCAATGATTTCTTTAGGGTGTGTGTGAAATTGATTCTTTTTGAATCACTTGTAATATACGTGCGATGCACGTATTAAGTTTCATTTTTAGTCCAAATCGGCGTAGATATTGTTATACAATCTATGTAATTGATAATACATGAAACATTAATAATATTTACTTTAATAACAAAATAAAATAAAGTACAGCACATAACGTATAGTACCTGTCTATAGACAAAATTCCAAATCTAAAGTAGATGGAGTATATTTTCACCTCAAAAAGTCAAAATTGCATTATAAAATGGTCCGTCTGATTGTTCATTGAGCTTGCTTTTTCATTTTTATAAAACATCTAATATAAATAGGAACTAGTTTTCATACATGAGGTCCCATATTTATATAAGTAAAATAAAATAATGTCTAGTATAAAGACTTGAGAAAATAAACACAATACAAACTAAACAGAAAAACTAAAAGTATGCCTCGCTTCATTAAAAAAATAATAAGCATTTACAATATCATCGTCCTGGTTAAAGATTTACAGGGTAAAACTTGCCGCTATTATACCCACTAACTGTTTAATTTTTTGGACACTAAATCATAAGCCAAGAAAACGAAAAAGAAGAAAACTACAAAAGATAGGTAAACACATAGATGCAATGCACACGTGTTTGAAAAATACACAAATATATGGATAAACTTAGTGGTTTTGTACACGCTCATTTCCAAGACTCGTCACAAAACAAGAACACCAAAAATTGGAAAGAATGTGAGAACACAAAAATCAAATGTACCTTTAAAGGTTACTACTAAATGAAGTAATGCATCAAAGACATCAAAGTACTAAACCAAATGACACTTAATGTTAATTTAACAATCATATCATATATACTACTTATATGGAACTCTTTTAAAGATTTTGAGATCGCTAGAAGAGTTGTTGCAACATAAATATCAAAGCACTTAGTTCGCCATAACATAAGAAAGATACTGAGATGGCGATTTCTATTGGATGATGCAAACAAGAAAAATCTCAACATACAATTTAACAACACAGTAGCTTCAACTCTTAATCTTGAATGTAAGTATCAAAGCATTAGTTCCTAGTAATACAAGAAGGATATTGAGATACCAGTTTCTATTATATTAATGAAATAAGAAAAAGCTCAATATGGAAGGTGTTTTTGGACAATGTGACTTATAAGCTTTAAAAAAAATTTTTGAAAAAATAAATATGTAGAACTTTCTGGGAAGCAAACCTTAAAGGGGGAAAAAAAGAGGTTAGTGTTCATTGAACAGTGATCTGGCCTAAGAAGGACATTGAGATGCCGGTTTCTATTATATTAATGCAAATAAGGAAAAGCTCAATATGCAAGGTGTGGGATATGCAGGCTTTAAAAAGAAGAGAAAAAAAGAGAAGAAGTGGTTTTGGACGATGTGACTTAGCAAGCTTTAAAAAGAAATTAAAAATGTAGAACCTTTTGGGAAGCAAACCTTTGCCCCCCCTCCCCGAAAAAAAAATAAATAAATAAAATAGAATAAAAATAAAAATAAAAAAAATGTTCATTGAACAATAATTTAAACCTTTGCCTTTTTATATAAAAAATAAAAATAGTGATAGCAAATTCTTATTCCAATTCATTCATAACCACACATTTTTTTTTAAAAAAAAAAAATTATTTTTCACAATCCCCAAACCACTTTTTAACCATTCTCCAAAAAAAATCACTTTTCACAATCAATTCTGGAAGAATCAATTTCACACACCCTTAAACTTTCAATTTAATTATAATCTTCATTGATATCATAATGCATTGTAACAGCAATACTTTCTTAATTGTGATGTTAGGTGAATACTATTTTAGTTTATTAATAATGCAATATATTAAAAGTTAAATGTAACAATTTTCTTAAAGGGTGTGATTCTCATAACACTATTAGAAAATTATAATGGAAATAAAAAAGCAGTTGAGATATAACAGTAATTAAGTAATTTAGAAATTAACGGTTGAGAATTAAAAAATAAGGAAAATCAAAGAAACTGAATTCACTAAGTGTCGACTATTTGGTGTAGTTCGTTGGAGATGGTTTGTTAATTGTGGTTTTTGAAGGCCGCATTATCTTAGTATAATGGTTGGAGATGGCCTTGTCATAAACTAAATGTCTAATCTTCATGCTGTGTTTCCGGACTAAGGGTTTTTGTTTCCCATCTTATATTTGTTAAGAGCATTTCCAATGTTAGGGTCAAAATGGAGGGGGAAAATTGAAAAGGGATATTTTTTATTTATTTTTTTTTGGGGGGGGGGGGGGGCAAATTTAGGCCTTCATTTTGGTTTTTTAACCCTCAAAAATGGGTTTTT
>CAVNYN010206432.1:0-12029 GCA_963692815.1 Nyctanthes arbor-tristis | reverse complement strand
TCAATAACTGGCATCTAAAAAATGAATTAATCAATGGGTTTCTAAAAATTGCATAAAGCTAAAAGAATCTCCAAAGTTGCTCTGTCGATGGCCAGTTCGAACTTCAAATGGTTTTTAGGAGAAAAATCAAAAAGCAATTATAATTGAACCCAATGTTATTGAAACCTACGGTGTGCTACGTATATTACCCAACTATCAATGGAAGTGCACACTCTAATACATGAACTGGAACTACTAATATACCTCTTAGCCAGCCAAACTTGTGTAAACTTGGGAAGTATACAAAATCAGAGAAGGTATCCATATAAACTTTTGGGAAACAAATACCCACTTAATTTAAACAAATAAATTTCATTTCTATCAAATTAACAACCCAAAGTTTCAAACAATCCAATATCATCTTCCAGTTGATGTCATTTAAACAAATTATTAAACAGCAAGTGTGCAGCAAATTTCAGTAACCCCACAAGAAACTACAATTAATTCTGAAAACAAATAAATATGAGGAGATTACAAAACTTGACACTTTTTAATATTTCATTTTCAAAATTAGACCACTTTTTAAATTTATACAAAAATGTCACTTTTCCTCTTTTTTAGACAAAATTGCCCATAAACAAATATTATAATATCAATTTTAAGAGTCTCAGTTTTTTGATCTCTTCATCTGAGCACTAAATAATTGAACTCATCAAAATCTTCTTTGACACTTATTAAACAATGCCCCAAATAACCCGCGAATGCAGAATTTCATAATTAAAGAAACTTCAATTCAAGACTTGCATTACACGTCCGTCATCATATCTGTAGCGGTCGGGCAGGAATTCAATATCGGTGTAGAAGGAAATATTGCTCAAAATGGCGAGATAAAGTCAACCGTACTGGTCTGTGACCGGAATTGTTCGCAGACGGCCCACAAGTCTCAATTGTCAAGAAAAGAAACTGTTTAAATCTACAATATGTAATTGTAGAGATGTACAGTTTAACTGTAGAGATATGTAGATAACTATTGAGAATTGTCACAATTAAATGTCAAGATATACAGATAAATTATATAGACATTTTTTTTATCAAACTATACTGTCGAAAATCAGCACTCATAATTATAATTATAGAGATATACAAATAAATTGTAGAGATATATAAATATAAAGAGAAATTATTGTTTAAAGGTAATAATGTAATTTTGCTCTTCCGATCTCTCTTTTTACACAATTTTTAAAAAGTGCCATTTTTAAAGTTAGTTTTTATTTTTTGGCATTTTAGAAATTCTGCCAATGAATATTTGCTTGCCCCAATTCTCAAAGAAACAGATAAATACTCTATCATCTTTCAAGAATAATTCGACCACAGAGAGAGGATTGCATAGAGAAGATACTGATGATAAATACTCTAGCATCTTTCAACAATAATTCGACGATAGAGAAAGGACAAAGATACCTGATGTAGCTATCAGTAAATCCACTAAATTCCTGGTGCAACAATAAGCGGTTAGCCGTTGGCAAAATCGGCAGTGAAGGCAGCCAAATCAGGAGTGTACGTGGGAATTTTGATTTTCTATGGCAATCAGCCGTAAGAACGGGGAAGAAGACGACTGTGTGCAAGCAGCAGCAACCAAATCAGCAGTGAGAATGGGGAAAGAAGTCGACTGTGCAGGCAGCGGTCGACAGGGCCTGTGCAAGTATATTCACGAATCAGCCTGACAGACAGAAACATGACGCAAACATTTTTTTTTTAAAGGTATTAAAAACTAATAATGTAACATTATATGTATGACATTATATGATGGTGTCATATAATTGCATAGAGTGTATTGAAACACGTAACATAATTGTGATTTCTCATGTGGTTTATTCTGATTCATGTCACATAATTATATGATTATATGGTATCGAATCGGAACTATGAGCTGTTAATTTATTTTCATCATTCCTGATAATATTCTTGCTTATCACAAGATGTTTTATGAAAGTTCCCATCTTGGCCAAAAGAGCTACTCCCTTCGTTCCCTAAAAAGTAGCCAACCATCCATTTTCACATAAATTAAAAATTTTTAATTAAAAAGCAAAACTTAAAAACATTTTTCTTGATATAACTCTTTGTTTCATTATTATTCAACTTTAATAGTTTTATTTATTAATAAAAGTGCATATTAAATGGGGCTATATAATATAAGAAAATTGAAAAATTAATTAAAAAATAGATCATAATTTAGGGATTCAGTTATAGAAACAGATCGGACTCTAAATTTAAAACTCGACCTCCAATTACAGAGGGCCACATCAAAACATTATGATTTAAGACAGACGAAAAATGAATAGTAAACTATTTCACGAGACAGAGGAAGTATTATAATATATATTGTGAAGGGGGCTAAACAATTTTGAAAAATCTATATATATATATATACATACAATTTTTTTTTAAAAAAGAAAGATAATAATACAAATTTACTTTCTTAAGTGGGACGCAGCCATCCTTTATATAGCATATAAGCGCATTTCCATTGGCACAATATAGATTGGCGTAGACGTGGCAAATAGGTAGAATAGAAAAAGAAGAGAAAAAGTCTCCAATGGAAGATCTAGTTTAAGAAGAGAGATGGAGAAATAAGATTAAAAAAATAAATAAATAAATAAACAGAGGATGTCTATACTTCTATCTAGACGTAGGCGTTGCGCTAGACAGCTACGCTGAGTGTCATAGAGGCTGTAGGCATTTCATTGCTGCATAGCAATACTTTTTCACAATCTATGAAGCCAATTGTGGGGGGAAAAATGCTACTTTCATCTCAAAAAGATAGTCATATTTTTTTATATAGACTAAGAAAATTTCATTTAATAGTATTGAAAAAGTTGGATTTAGCTTCATTTCCCTATTATACCCTTTCATTTATTAATTATTCCACTTTAATAATTCTATTTTTTGATAACTATGCACATTAGTTCTCTGGAAAAGTCTTGTTTGAGGTAGGAACTTACTTAATTTTGTATATTAAATAGGAGTATATAAGAGAACTAATATTTCTACTACTTTTTAAAAAAAAAAAAAACTAGACACAAACGAAAAAGGAAAACTGAACCATCTTTTTAAGATGAAAGTAGTAATATTTTCCCCCTACATTTTATTTTTGCACTTGCTATCTCAATTTTTGAGTTATTTTCCATTTTCTATTTTTTCGTCATACATTTTTTATGTATATTTGATTTTATTTATGATACTTTTAACCGGTTCAAGTTTTGATCACTTTTTTATTGATTGATCTCAATTCTTTTAATAGCAAAAAAATTTCCTTTAGACATGATATTTTAAAGCTTGCATGATTACTTCTCTACATGGCTAAATACAGCAAAGTTGTAGTTTAAGTATCAAATTCTTTTAATCTTTGCATAAATAATACATTTTCATATTTTTCTAAAAGGATGTAGAAGACAAGCGTGTGGAATACTTTTGGCAAAATTCTCTAGAATCCCTTCAACAACTAGGGAGGAATGGAATATTTTAACAACTTAGTTTAGAATAATCTTTTTTAAATATCTTAGATATTATAATACAGAATTCTAGAGAATCAGTTGTAGTTGTTAGATAAAATTAATCCCCAATATCCATTTTAAGAAGGTGAAACTATATAACTATATTTTATATACTAGTTGAGCAACCGTATTAAAAATATATATACAAAAATATCAGGTTTTCTCAACTGGCTGGAGTAGAATAATGGGTATATCAAACATGCAATTACTTAATAGATTACCCTGATGATAATAACTAATTCAATTTCTTCTTCTGTCTGAAGTCTAAAGTGAGCCTTTTTGACAAGTCAAGACTCCATATTTCAAGCCATGAGAACCCAATTTGTAAAGCCATATTAGAACAACTAAAAATAATTACAAAAATATTTTATCCTAATATTACTTCTAAGTAAAATAATCAAGAAATCGGCAGATCAACAAAAAACCATCAGCCCCCTTAATCTAACGGCTAAGAATAATCCCCAATCGAAATCAATGGCCCTGATGACCCGGTAGAACTCCATTCCACTTGAATCCATTTCTTCCTTGTGAATGATGATATATATATATATATATATATCTATATATATAACTAAAATGTGTTTTTGTCGACGCGACGCTCTTATTATATGCCTTTGCTTAGGCTAAAAATTCGATTGAGTTAATAACTTTTTGTGTAAGAATTCAAGACCCAACTTAACTTTATATAATGAATACAGTCACAAACCACCTAAATTATTATCTGTTTAACATAACATCTTCAAAAATTTTAGGGGGACATGAAATGTGACATTATTATGTGACATTCTTATGTGGCACACTTGTATTGGATGATGAAAAAGTAGTCATGTAATCATCACCCAATGAATATGTGTCACATGAGAATGTCACCTAATAATGTCCCATTTTCATATCCCCCTAGAATTGCTCTAACATCTTATTACAAGAAACAAGTTGGTCATTATCATATAGATTATAATAAGAAAGAAATAGAAAAAGTGAACCTAATGAGTAGGAAAGAAAATAAAAAAACAAACAAAAGGAACTCTTTAACACTAAATTCTAATATCTTTCGATGAAACAAGTATGGGTTTATCACAAATTTAAGACAACTCTAAAGAAATAATAGAGAAAGAACTGAACTTGAATGAATTTTTCATCGAAGAAAATATATACATACTACCTAGCTAATGAAAGCGGAGGAATCTGTAACTAATAATTGCACATCAGTAATAATTAAGAGTGATGTTATTTATCTAGATTGGGGATTAAGGCTGAACATCCGGTCAGTCAGGTTGAGTTTGAGCCCAACCCAACACTAACCCAATATCAATCAGTTGAGCAAAAGACTGACCCAATATTTGTTAAGAACCTAACCAAGTTGGGTCGGTATGGTGGTCTGGGCCGACCAAAACGGCCCAAATTGTTTTGGTCAGCCCAAACTAGTGCTGGGCCATTTCTTTTTAAAGGACATAAAATTAAGATAATTAGAGCTATTAGAGCTTTACCTCTTTTAAGTGAGTCATTTATTTTTACATCTTTAAACAAAACTAATTGCAAATATGCCTCTAATAAATTGTAAATACACTCCTCTTTTTTTATTTTTATGAATTTTCTTATAATAATTAAATTATTATTATTTTATTAGTTTTTTTATACCTTAAGTTTTTTCTTTTTTTTTTTTTGTGTATGCATATATATACACACACATATCAACTACAAAATCTAGCCACTACCTATACCTTATTCATCGCCATTTAACATTCTTCAAACCTCCACCACCGCCTCTCCCGTGGCCATCACTGCCACCGCTGTCGCCACCGACACTAGGGATTTTGTCACCACCATCTCCATTTCGCGGCCACCGCACCCAGGCTACCGCTGTGAATAGGAGAGCAGGGCCTACAGTTCACGAAGGCAGTTATTGTTGCACTGGCTGCTGCAGCCGCGGACAACGGCAGCGCTGCTGTGGAATAGAGATATTTGTCTGTCCGACGACTGTTCCAATGGCAATCCTTGCATCTCAGTATTTTTTTTCCTTTTTTCTCTTTTGAACCTTTCATGGTTTTACAGTTGAATATCTTCAATTTCCTTTTTTTTTAAATTTTATGATTTTAATTTTCATTTACCTAGAATTAATCTTCGATTTGTTATGCTTTTTTTTTTTTTAATTTTGTTACCTTGATTTTCTTAATTTTTTTTTACTATATGTTTTTTGTACTTGTTATCATGGTAACAATGTTGTCATCATGTTTTCTTTGTAATTGGCTTTTTCGTTGTTGATTTTGTTACCACTTATCTGTGTTTTGTTACCATTTCCTGACTGATTTTTTAACTTTTAAATGTTACCATTCTCGTTGTGTTACTGATCTCTTTTTCTCTTCCAATTTTTCTGTTCCTTTTTTTGTGGTTGTTTTGTTACTATTTACTGATAATGTTATCCCGCTTCTGGTTGCTTTCTTTTGTTGTGTTTTTGGACATTTTGTTACAAGTTCCCGGTTGTATTTGTTTATTTTTCGAATGGTAACATTTGCTCTTTGAATGGTATCATTTGTTATATGAATGGTAACATTTGTTAGTGTGTAGTTTGCAGTTGAAAGCGATAGCGGCGATGACATTGAAGATCACTATTTTTTATTGAAAAAATCACTATTAATTTATATTTTAATTTATACTAAATAATAAATAATAGTAATAAAATTAATAAAAAATTGAATTTTAACTAAAATTGACTAGGATAGTTTTACAACACAAAATGACATATTTACAATTACTTTTGAATTAAAGGATATTTTCAAAGCCCTATTATAAAAAGTGGTTTTTAATGTAAGGGTGTAACATCCCGAAAATTTTTAACAATGGTTGTCTAATTATAGATATATGATTTTTAATTAAAGATGCTAGTTTGGCCAAAGTTTGGTAACACTTGTAGATAACAGATCGGAAGAGTTTTGCTAAGTTTTAAGACACATTATATTTTTGCTATTAATAATACTAGTTTTGACAAGTGTTAAGACACTTGTCATGTTTGTAAATAAGGAAATTGCTACTTGTGCCAAATTTTATGGCATGTGTTATTCTTGCAATTAATGGTGGTGTTAGTTGAGCCAAGTGTCAAGACACTTATTAGTTTTGGAAATTGTGGATTTCAAATAACATTTAAAAACATTTAAATTTAAACAAGTATAAAAATGTCAATTACAAGGGAAATTCACTCAAGTTTTCTCCAAGCATTTCTCTCTATCCAAAATAGTTAAGGAAAATTCGTCAAAAATTAGATTAAGCCATAAAACCCTAAGCAAAACCCCCTAGAACACTCATTTTTCATAAGAAATAAAGTCCTCTCATATATATAAAGAATCCCCACTTAAAAGACCACTTTGATTTAGAAATATTAAGGTTTTGAAGGCACTTTTCCATCTAGAATTATTGAAGTGAGTAACCGGTACCTTGATTCCCTTTCTTTTGGTCATCATATTTTCATAAGATATGCATAAATTTTTAATGCATTGTTATGTAAAGAAAGATTGGTTTAACGTATCGGTATCGCTAGTTAATGCTCTACCCGTTCTGAATTACTCTGTGAAACATGACCTTACTATGTGGTCTTGGTTATTCTGGCTATGTGAAAATCTGTGGCCTTACTATGTGGTCTTGGTCAATCTGAATCTTTGTGGCCTTGCTGTGTGGTCTTGGCCAATCTGAATCTTTGTGGCCTTGCTGTGTAGTCTTGGCCAATCATGTACGCACCACGGGTAGTAGTTTAACTAGTGATAGGGCCCTTTTGTGCATTCAATGGCTTTGTACAGCCAAAGGCTTTGTGAAACACATGGCTTTCCTGAAAATGTGTTTTCTTATATGAAAGGCGAATCAAGATATTTGGTTATTTACTGAGTAGTTTGTACTCATCCCCCTTTTTCTATAATCTTGTAGGTATTACATTAAGAAGCTCTGTGGTCGGATCGTCCCAAAGGTGGAGAAGATACATGTATGTGATCGAGACTTCGGCGTGTGTGGCCGGGGTTTCATTGTGGGTAGTCCACGGAACATTTAATCATTAGAGTGCGTAGCGAAAGCGCCTCGATACTTTGAACTGTATTTGTATCGATTTTTAATCGTTAAAGGCTTCCGCTACTGTATAAAAAAATTCCGTTCGTGACAAAGGGTAATTATATTAGCACTACGAATTTTGTTTATAACACCACATTTTAATATTACTAAAATGGTTATATTTTAAAATGACAAAAATAACCCTCACTTTAATAATCAAATTTACTTTCTCCTTGCTTTCAATTTAACGCACACTACAGTTTGCTTAACCCTAATTTAATTAAATAATTCTTTTTCATGGAATTTAGGCATCAAAATTTTAAAATTAACAAGAAAGGGAGAAACATATACTAACACAATAAATAAATTGAACTCAAGGTTGATGAATATAATAATGGAGAAATTACAATTAAAATTGGTATCTTACTCATTTTAATTTAGTATAAAAACTCTGTCTATAAAACTTTAAGCAAAAATTAGATATTACTATTGAATCTATCTCTTGATTGGAATTTGAAATAAATTTTATCAATCTTTTGTACAAAGATTCATACCCGAAAGCTGCCTAGAAATCTTGAATGAATCAATTATGAGAAATCATTGCTTTAAGGTTTGCAATAAGAGATTAGCCGATGAGGTAGGGATTAATGGTGTTGTAAACATAAATATTCCTTCAAATTGATTACCACAAATATAGTTAAAAATTGGAATTGGATGACAGATGCGTGAGTGGGGTTAGGAATAGGTTTTGAGAGTTCCACTTTGAATATATTTTTACAGTGAATGGTGATTGTGGTTTACAATTCATTTTTTTCCCTCTGATTTTTTTTTTTTGCCTAATTAGGTAAGGTTAAGATTGTCAAACAAATGTGATGTATTATTAAATTGTGTTTTATTTAGTGGTGTATTTATAAATGTGGTGTAGTAAATAAAATTTGTAGTGTTAATATAATTACCCTTTATGTAAATAATCCAAAAATATTTAAGCTGTTTTTTAGCTAGCCCATATTACACTTATCCAACGATTTGTAGCCCAAAATTTTCATTACACTCACCCAACAATTTGTTTAACACACCAACCCTAGAAAAATCTACACCAGCGTTTCTCTCTCTTTTTTTATCAAACACACAGATGATGAGGCAAGACAACATAGTCAGAGACTTGAAGATTGAAAGCAAGAAGCAAGAAGCCATGCATGAGATGAGAAAAATTAAGACGTTTCTGAAGCCGTCATTGGAAGCAACCGACGAACCAAACTTTAGAAGCGGCGACCATTGACAAAAATCAGGTGGTGCTGATGTTAGCACAATCCTTCAAATGATATACTGAGCCATTGTTGGAGAGTAACATCAAAGTGAAGACAGTGGACGGTAGCGGCATTACAATTTTACAAATTAGATCTGGAAGAAAATTCAAATTTTGAGTAGCGTTTGATACTTGAGTTATTAAGGTTTTTTCCTTTTTGATTGGGTTCAGATTTTTTGTTATTGTGAGTTCTTGAGGGAAATTTGGATTTGTTTAACTGTTTTCATAGCTAGGGAAAAAATGTGTTTCATTTTTAATTTGTGTTTCCTTTTTTTCTTTTTTAATTAAAAATTTGGTTCAACCCAATAACGTGGAAGAATCATGTTTGTCGGTTTTAACCCGACTCGGCTCCTACCAGGTCAAGTTACTCGGGTTTTATAGATTGAAATGGTCCAACCCGAAACCCAACTAGACCCGAGTCGGGTTGCCTTCTCCAAAACCGTAGGCCAACCCATGGCATAAATTACCCAACCCAACCTGGCTTGATTCGGGTTGGACATGTTGGTTTTGTCAGGTTACTGGTTTTGGTGCTCACACACTCTAATTGGTATTATTACATTAAAGTATGAGTTGGAATACATAAATACATACGATTGTTATTTATTTAACAGCTAGTAAGAAAATAACTAGACTAGAAACCATTATCCAGTCTAGATAAATAGCATTATTCAATAACTAATAACAGTAATAAGGACTAATATCTACACAATACAAACGTTATGGACTAAAAGGCGACCAATATAAACTTTTGTCTCCAAAAAAATTACTACTCGGTTGCTCTTAATTATTAATTAATGGAAACCATTACCATAAAACTAGTTAAACCACCAGTACGTTGCACGGGTAGAAAAATTTACTAAAATATATTATTAGATAGTTAAATATAAACATATAATATTTACATCACTGTAGAAAATATAAAAATACAAGTATATATTAATTGAATCAATAAGTTTAATGGACTTAGTAATCGTAAATTTCAAGATCGTTTAAAAAACAACATACATTATTACATATAATCCTTCGTATATATATAATAATGAAAAAAATACATGTTACCCGCCTAATAAACAAATTAAAAAAAAAGTAAAATGCATTAAAAAATTCAAATAACATTAAACTCGTCAATACATATGGTAGAGATGGTGAATTAACGAATTATAATGGATTAGAGTTTGTTTTAAAATTGACATTTAAATTTTGGTGAAAATCTTCAAGCACCTCCTGCGACACCTCCTCAAATCCATATGGCGTATATCAATGCATACCACATGGGGTAGGAGATACAACAGCACCTCCGGGAAGTGTTTGAACATTATCGTAAATTTTGGTATTTTAATTTATTAGTAAAAAAATTAACAAACAAAATAAATGGGTAAAATAGTTAAGATTTAGTTGTTAAACCTAATGGTCACATGTTCAATCTTCTCTGAGTTCTTTCACAAAAATTTTTGTTAAAAAGAAAAAGAATAATTACCATAAAATTTACCAAATAAAAAAAAGCGAAAAAAACGTTGATACAAAATGTATCGAGACTTAAGTAGATTAATTAATATATATATGTGTGTGTGTGTATGTATATATAGATATTGTAAGTTAAAATTCAAATACTAATACACATAATTTGTCTCTAAATCAGATAAAACTTAAAAGGACACAATTCAACAACGCACAATGATGGGAAACTAATTTTTGCCCGTGTAAATGAGGTACACATTCTATGATGTCCATTGAACATCATATTGTGGTGTCTAATGGACAATGTGGTAATTCCCTATTGGGTGTGTTGGGCCCATTTCTCCTAATATGTCTAATAAGAGGTTGTCACATTGACATTGAACACCATAAGACTCCATAGAAGAACTAGCAAATGAGGTATCAGTGCTGAATATGTCAAATGTAGAAAATTCTTCCAACTCATGCATTACATATTCAACATTGCACTTCTGCCTAAGACGTAAGTTGCATTGTTTTTTGAACTTAAAAGGTCACGTCGATTGTCGATATTTTTCTACCACCCATCATTATATTTCAAATCCAAGGCACTTTTGTCTAACAGGTACTTTGATTGCAATTATTGTTATCCAACAAATACAATGCGCATGAAATACATTTTTTTTATTATAGGGGATTGGAGAGGAGGGAAATTGAATCTTCGTAGAGGGTGTGCGCATAAAATACATTGTTGATGCTCATTTTATAGTAAACAGCAAAGATGTGAAGATTTGCAACTATGTAATTTATGTTTAATACACATCTTTCACGATTGCACACATTGAGCACCATCATTCCATAACATTAAGGATGAAATAAATTAATAATTAACAAAAGGTTTCGATGGAGAGAGTGTCAGTTAAAAAGAGGTTTGAAAGTGTTTGAAAAGAATTTTTATTTTGTATTAAGCATAATATAAGCACAACCGACCTAAAAATAAATCAAACAAGTATCTTTCTTAGACCTGCATGGCTTGAAACTAAAGGGAATGAATAGCTCATATGTGCAGTTGTGATAGTGCGATACACTTTAATTGGAATACTTGGACAAAGAAATACAACCACGGCTACCACTGGGCGAGGCGAGCAACAGGGAGAAGAAGAAGGGAGCAAGGAACCGATAGGTTAACAAGGATTTTGGAATGCAGAAACCAAAATATGATGTCGTTTTGGTGGTCTAGAGGCATCGCCGGACTTGATACTAGGCCTAAGAGGCTTATGCTTTGGGTCCAAGAAAATAGGGGGACCCAATTGCGTGAAAATTCCACTCTTTTTTTCTTTTTCTTTTTTTTTGTGCGATATACTTATGAACTGGAAATATGTCATTTTACATCAACTTGTATAATTACACATCTACATTCTTCAAATGTTTTTTTTTTTAATTTTTAATGATATATATTATTATATAATCTATATCCCTTTGTTTCAAGATTATTTTATTTCTCTTTAATTATATATATTATCATTTTAAAATCTTATCACCTAAAATTTTTCCATATTTTCTAATCATCTTCTTCCATATTTCTCATCTCTCGAGAAAATGGGAAAAATGATAAATAAGTTTCAAATTTGAGGTGTACTACAAGTCTTAATATATTATTATACAAACATTCCTTTTCAAATCCAAACCATTCAACGAAAAAGTATTAAAAAAAATTAAAATTTTAG
>CAVNYN010206429.1:0-19002 GCA_963692815.1 Nyctanthes arbor-tristis | reverse complement strand
CCCCCCCCCCCCCCCCCAATAAGGTTTTCTTGACCTCCTGAAAAAGCAAAAACTGTTTTTGCGTGTGCTCTTCCGATCTCCATCAAGTGGAGACTAACCAACTAGAAGGATACATCATACATGAATCCAATGAGTTTGTTTTGAGATGACTGAAGAATGGATTGTTGTAACGGTCCTTTGTCTACTTGTTCCTTTGATCCCAAACCAGAGTTTCCATTTGGAGATCGGAAGAGCGTCGTGGTAGATTGGTCAGACTTTTTGGACTGGGATCCCACTTCCATCATTTCACTGATCCATTATTTTGTGTAATAGTTCCATTTCATTATAATTTTTATAGTTAAACAACTTTAAAAATTACCTCCATGAGCTTTTTTGCATGTTATTCCTAGAGTAACTCTTGTGTACTTCCCAAGTTGTATTTTCCCTTGGCAATTTTTCTTGAAAGGATAATATGACTCAATTGAAAGCATAAGTACAAATATTGAGTTAATTATCCCACATGTCACTAGACTTTAAAAAATTATCTCACTCTTTATTATACTTTCAAATTTGTCTTACTATCAAACTTTTCAAAAAGTTGTCTCTAATTCTACTATACTTTAAAACTTACTTCACTTACTATTGAACTTATAAAAAACTTACACAATTTGCCACTTAGTCAGTATGGTTAAAAATTAATAAAGCAGAAATATGAAAAAAGATTTTACTATTTGACATTTTCAATCATGAAGTATGATACAACAATTTTCAATTACAAAAACTGCCGATTTCAAGAAGTTCAATGGCAAACCAAATAAGATTTCGACAAGTCCAATGGTAAATGAGATAATTTTTGAAGTATAACAGCGATGAAATAGCTTTTGAAAAGTATTGTGGTGTTTGAAATGAGTTTTGAAGTATAGTGGTATATAAGAAAGGTTTAATTTCACAAATCGTCCCAAATCTTTGGGTTAAGAAGCGGTTTCGTCCCCAATCTTTTTTAAGACACCCTACAGTCCTCAACCTTTGATAAATACACACAAATCGTCCTTTTTTTCCACTATACCATAAAATGACGATTATATCCCTTAAAATTTTTAATTTTTTTAAAAAAGGTTTAAAAATAATAAAACATAAGAAAACACCTAACATTTGATAAATACACACAAATCGTCCTATTTTCCACTATTCTATAAAATTTCTAACAAAATAACGATTATATCCCTTAAACTTTTTAATTTTTTTAAAAATGTCTTAAAATAATTAAAAAAAACACCCAACCCCCTCCCCAAAATTGGCCACCGGAATGGCAACATTCCGGCCATCAAAGGGGAGGGGGATCCCCATTTGCTGCTGGAAAGGATGGGTGGATGTTTTCTATTTTTTTATTTTTTATTATTTTTTAACTTTTTAAAAAAAATTTAAAAAGTTTAAGGGGTATAATCGTCATTTTGTTAAAAATTTTATGGAATAGTGGAAAAAAATGATTTGTGTGTATTTATCAAATGTTGAAGGTTGTGGGGTGTCTTAAAAAATTTTGGAGACGAAACCAATTCTTAACCTAAAGGTTGGGGACGATTTGTAAAATTAACCCTTTGCGAAATTAACCCTATAAGAAATTACTTTCGAAAATTCGGTAACATTTGAGGCACTTAACTCTCAAAATATTACTTAAATATCTAAAAATATTACTTAAATAGTTAAAAATATCTAAGTACCTTTTGAGTGTGTTTACAATTTTCAATTTTTCAAATTAATGGAAAACTTGTTTACTTTTATACATCCTAGAATACATTTTTGAAGAACAATAAAAAAACAAAAACTTCGTAAAGAAAACGAAAACATCAATTTGCCATTTGAGTGTTTCTAATAATCCAAATATAACTGAAAGCGCTCCAAATGTGTAGAAGAAATCATATCAATTATTTTCCTTAAATTGCACTCAAGAGACAAAATAAATTGCAATTAAGATACAAAATGGAATGTCAATTTAAAACTCAACTGAGATTTAAAGAAAAAGAAGTCTTTTACTCGAACTATTTTTTTTTTCTTTTTCAAGAATACAACGCGCACACACGACGTAGACACTACACGTCATCTAAAAAAGTCATGAGAAAACATCCGGTACTCCAAGACTACCCTACACATTGGCCCAAAGTTAACAAGAACCCACATGTGAGTTTCTCATTGACCCAGAGATACACTCAGGTAATAGAGTACCTGAATTTTTTCCCAAAACCATGATAGTCTTTTTCTCAACTCATTTTGTACTACATGTGTTCTTTAGAGGTATTCAAGAATCAAGCCGCTTAACGTATTCAAGAATCAACGCGGGATATTTAAAATACAAATATGCATTGCAATTATTGATGATTAGCATGGCAGATAATGAAATGATTCAAGTGTCTGGTATATTGGTGGACAGTAGAGAGAGCCAAGATGCGCCGGTCGTTAGGCTGTGGGTGCCAATGGAGCCTCAGCCAACCAACTTTTACAGATCAAACAAGTCAGTCGCCTTCAACAATGGGCTGTTATCTGGACAATACCTTGCGCCGCTGGGAAATGACCGAGTCATGAATTGACAACGGCTCCAGCACGTCAAATTTGATTTTCAAGAAAAATTGATCACGGGTTCTTGAAAATGATTGCTAGAATTTACGTAAGACCACCAATCTTATGTGAAACAATGGCCGGTTGGTTCTGTTATGGAACTAATAGGATGACGTGGCCCAATAAATCAACGCTTGCTCCTAGCTACTACATGTCTGAGTCGTATTCCACTGCATCATAATGGAGCTAAGCATTAGTTTTATAGCAGGACTTCGGAAAGAACATGTTCAAAAATGGCTGTTTAATCAATTCATGACTTTTAAAAGATATTCTCATTAGTTCCTACGATAAGGCATAAAGATGTGGATTAAACTAAACCTCAGATTTTTTAGTTCAAAGAGAGGAGAGAAAAAAAAAAAAAAGGTACAGCAATTCAGTGATACTTCCTCTGTCCGTAAAGATAGTTCATTATTCATTTTTCATCTGTTTTAAATGATAGTCTATTTTTCTTAGTTAATTTTATTTTTTTGTATATACTCCGATTTAATATACATTGTTTTTAAGTAAATAAGAAGAATTAAAGTGGTGGTTCAAATTGTGGTGCAATGATTATATGCTCAAGCCTTGGGTAAGAGGTCTCGAGCTCGAATCACACTCACCCCTCCTCTAATTTCTCTCTCCTCTCCTACTCCCCTTGTATTTTAAAAAATAAAAGAATAAAATAAATGACGAAGAACTAAAGTGGAACTATAAATGAATCGAGTATATAAGGAAATTGCTCTTAAATGTTACATTTCTAACGACATGTATTGAGCCTTCGTAAATATTATGAAAATATAAGAAGTAGATTATCTTTGTCAAATAGAGGGAGTATTACAAAAATCTCATATCACCAAATCATGAGATCATAAAGCTATTGTTACAACTTATATGTTAGTTGGTTAGCACGATAAGTGTCTCATATATAGTAGGCCTAATTAAAGAGTGAGATTGTCCAGTTTACTTTACTATGTCATCGTAATAATAACTTAAAAAATATCAAATTAAGCTTCAAAAGTACTGGAATAGTATTCATTAATTTAGATTGTTCCCATTTTGGTCGTCCCAACCAAGAATTGCTCAACGCAACAAACAACTTCACAAATCAAGCTTCTTACCATTGACTTATATATACGTAACACAAACAAGTGTCATTTGTGGATGAAACCAAGTGAAGGCCCCAAAAATTTACAAAATACGCAGGTGCACCAGCCGGGAATCGACCCTGGGTCTGTACCGTGGCAGGGTACTATTCTACCACTAGACCACTGGTGCTTGTTGTATCGGTCTTTATTTATTTATATTTGTTTCTGTTTTCGCCTCCAATCAATGTACGCGAAAGATTAAGAATCGGTAGAGCAACTTTTCCAGTTACCTTGCAGTTTTCCTCCATACGGCCCATAAATATCACACTCAGCTTTAACAAACATGCCATGACCATAAATCTTTTATCCCGCAGAGTCACAAGTATGAAATATAGTTATGTACATAATTATCAGTTTTCGTAGTTACTATAACACACTGACATAGCATCTTAAACACTCACTTCATCTTTGGCTACTTGCCACTGTTTTATTCTTTTGATTTCAAGATCAAATGTCCAAGGAGCCTACCACCACGGCTAATTATGCTAGCGAAACCTTTGCCTCTTGTAAGGAAGCAGTGGTTGAGAAAATTCTTCTGATGCGGCCGCTTTTTCCACCACACGACTCAAAGCCTTGTGAACAGAGCTCAAAATAAGCTCTGGGGTTTCAGCGCTGTTATTAGTCCTATCTCTTCTGCTAGATAACACCACTACAATCTTCACACGACTTTCTAGTGTAGAAATCTCAACATTCACCAGTTGTACAGGCAGAACATCCAGACACTGTCTTGTATCAGACAGGAGATCGTGTCTGTAAGCACAACAAATATAGGCCCTAAACAAGAAAGATCCATCATCTGCGTTCACGTCAAGTTGTTCGACTCCCACTTCATCTGAATCCGTTGGGATGTGCAAACCTTCGCTAGCTTGGTTTGCAGTCTTTTTCAGTTCTTTCACTTGAATGATAACTTCAGCAAGCAATGTAGCTTTGTCCATCTATCAAAAGCCAATATAAAGAAACCATTGTATTTAAGTTCTTATTATTACATGCAGTAGCATCAAACTAATAAGAAATCAAAGCATTTATCTAAAACCTTGAACTCTTTGCAAAACAACACATCTACTTGGATAAAATTAATATTCAACAAACCTCCTTACATAACACAACTTAACTTTATTCTATCAAAGTCAAAATGTCTCTTTAATACATAACTCCTTGCCAAAAACATATTAAACTAATTAAAAATGACAAACATTATAGTCACATTGCAATTATATTTAAGAAAAAGGACTCAATCCTGATTATTTAAAACAGGGCTGCGGAATCAGCTGGCAGGTAGCGTAATAACTAATCATAATCTTCTAAATGCAGATACCTAACTGCTTTGACCTTAAACAATGAATACTTATCAATCATCTTAGAAGAAGACAGTGATTTACTAATATACGCTTAAAAGTCGGCAAACAACCACAAGTTCCTTAAATTAAATAATAGTAGAAAAAGTTGACATTTAATGTTAATGTCCTCAGCCGAGAACATCACACTCAAACCTTACATCCTTGGCAGAAAAAAGTAAAGTATTCATTTATTTTGTAGTATAAAATAAAAAGCACCAACGAGAAGGCGGAGATAGTGCACAACGCCACCCTCAAATTTACAGAAAAATGAAAATACTGGCTGCAACAAGATGAACATTATTGTTTAAATTACATAGCAGCAATCGTTTGAACTGCAATGACTAGGTTACCTTGATAACTATAAGGTTCCGAAATTCTTGATTGAATTTAGGGATTCTTGCAGAATACTGTAGTTAATTTAACATAGTATCATGGTTGGTATGTAGAAGTTAATGTTCCAACCAAAAGCCTATGTATACAGCTTGAGATCATATTATTGGCGTATCACTGTACTGTGACATACGCCGCCGATGAATACTTGCACTGACAAATAGCAGTACTCCATATATTATATCTAACAAAATCTTCAGAAACAGCAAGAGGAGTTATAAGTATAAACACCATAAAGTATTAAAACTGAAACATTCTTTAGTGAGAAAGAAAACTAAAGTGTAATTCATGTTCCGAAAACAGCAATAGAGAAGGGTTAATTGAGAACCAGAAATGGTGATAATTTGCAGACGATTTCTAAAGCATGTGATTCATTGAACAAATGCATTAAATCTGAAATAAGAAGAAATGGAGGAAGAAAACTAAGAACCTAATCCAACAAAAGATCACATTAATTACCAGTGTTAATGTCAATTGTCTGATTTTCACCATAGTGTATCAATAGATAGTTCATATGACAGCTAAAACTACCATTAAGATGTATAAAACAAGGTTCATGAACCTCATTAGCTATGAAAGTTATTGCAACATATCAATTTATTCCGATAATGCAGTTAACACTCCACTAATTCCCTCACATCTATTAATCGAAGAAGAGTGCTACAAGACCGTGTATTTTGCACCACAGAATTTTTAATAGAATTCTATGATCTGACAAACATGAATATCAAATAGGAGTATCAAAAGCCAAAAGGATCACTGACCTTTTCCTTCCCCGGTACAAGATTTCGAAGGGTCCCGAAATGAGCATTAATCCTCTCTCTCCTCCTCCTCTCTGCCTCGCTATGGCTTTTCAAAGCCGCAGCAGTTTTTGCCTCTGAAACTCCCCTCTTCTTTCCCATTTTTCCTAAAGTTTTCACTAGCTCCCCCTTCTCACTATCAAATTCCATTGATAGCCCCACTGACATAGCCCCACTTCCCCAATTCCCTGCAAGTCCCTCACAATCTGATCTAAAGCTATTTGGATTTCCAGAATACATACTCACACTCTCAGTCCCACCATATTCACAACATAAATCTTATATGTGTGCATGTATATGCATAAAGATGTAGAAGAAGAAACTATCAATTTCAGAACGATTTGATTTGCAAAACAAGTTATTTTTGCAAATGATCACTAGCTAATATTCAACTTACAAGCAGACGCAATAAAACCAAGCAAGTGATTGTGTATGTGTGTGGAATATGAAGGCCATGCCTATCAAGTGTGTGAAATTAAAAACAAAACTGAAATCTTGATCATCCCCGCAATTGTTTCACACAAACACACTGACACAACTATTAAAAGATAGGATTTGTTTGAGCAATGTAAAATCAATATAACAGAAAAGCATCTACGGGTCAATGCCTGGGGGGCGGGTGGTGGGTGCGAACCAAAACGACAGCATTTTAGAGCGGAGCTTGAGAGTGGCAACGGACGGGACGGCAGCGTTGGCGGTGGATAATAACGGTAGCAGATACATTATTTTCATTACAAACAATGGTAAAAGAAGACGACAAGTTGGGATTCTGCTGGGTTATAGGGAAAACAAATCAATGAGAATAAATCCACGTCTTTTTATTCTTAATGGTCTTGAATTCCTGCATTTCGATGAGGGGTTTGACAATTTGATGCGAGAATCAAAAACCAAAACCCAAAAAACTTGTATCTTTCTGCTTAGGTTGCAGAAAAGAACAAAGGGCCAGTGGTTGTAGGAGACTTATGGGAGAGATACACTGATACAGAACCCCCGTAGTCAATTTATAAGACAAACAATAATCTTATCTGCCATGGGAAGTAACGAAAATAGCTTTTTAAAATCAGATAATATACAAGAAATAGAAAAATAAGGAAAATGGCAGCTCTTGACTTCATCTAATGATGATTAATAAATATTAAATTCATGTTTGTTGAAGATGAAAAGGGCTGCAGATAGTGCTAATGGAGTAGGTAATGGAAGGATGAACCTGTCCGAGCTTTAGAAATTAGAATTAGAATAGGTGCAAAGTGGATGGACGTGCCTGAGATCATATGTGAGATAAGAATATAATATTTTGATGTGTAATTTAATATAATATTTCAATTTACAGATTGATTATTTTTCTAATGGATGATGACAGTCCCTCTCTAAAACCTCCGGTAAATTTTGTTACAAAATCCTCTCACACCATGTGGCGTGTATAAAGATACACTACGTATATTTAAAATACACATCACATGCATAAAATGTACGTGACATGTTTCTATACACACCATATAAGATGGTAGGTTTTGTTACAAAAAAGTTTTTAAAAATTTCCCTGAATAATGAAATAGTTAATAGAGAAAAATAATATCAATCTGTAAATTGAAATTTTCTTAATTTTTGTGAAAATAAAAATAAATCTTTTATTTAATTCAACTCATCATCTATTAATAATTTCAAAAAAAAAACTCATCATTTATTAATGTCACATCAATGAGCTGAATGCTACATATATATATATATATATATATGTTTTTTTTCCCCAAAAATTGACTTCTAATTCAAAACGAATAGATTGCTAACAGGGGCCAAAAAAACAACTAAGGAGGAAAAGAGATGCAAGAAAGCAATATATAGTTTAAGTGTTCTACGTAACAAATTTATAATAATTGCACCAATCATGTACTACAATCAAATATAAAGATTTTCAGGACCAACCTCCAACATAACTAAGGAAGTAACTCATATTAAAATATTGTCTAGTCTACTGTATCGGACAATAATTTTTTTTTTCATTAAATGAAATTAATATTAACTCTCTAGAAAAGCTAATTATAATTAAAATGATAAAATGTTGGATTCATATTTATTACCTCAAAATATTCTTGTAGCTTCTAGGTTCCACGCGTACAACCCCATCGAGCATTATTATTATTAACGTGGGAAAAATTCGACATTTGAGTTTTTTGGTTTTTTTGCCTTCCATTTGTCAACCAAATAATGAAATAATATTACGGGGAAATAATTTTATTTGTACAGTTTTCTTTCCACAAACACTACTTTGAGCTAATTATGGTTGACTTTTGATCAGTAAATTAGAAGTTGACAATTTATTTAAAAAAATTATTTCATATATCTTGTTATTATACTTTAAAAAAAAAGTCTTTTCATGTAATTTTTAGCTACTATATGATAAAGTGAGGCATTTCATCACATTTGAGATGCTCGACTTAACATGATCAAATTACATACGTCTATTGTTGCAAGGTAGTTTAAAGCAAGTTTGTTTTTCCTTCTCTGTGAAGTCATGAACCTTTTAATACTTTGTATTTCAATTTTTCCCCTTGAAACGTGTTCATTCTAATACTTTTAAATTCGATTCTTTAAATCCTCTAATTGTGAATAACTTCTTAAAATAACAATACTCATAATCAATCCAACTATAGAAGTCTACGGATGTTATAATAATTGGCCAAATCTATAATTTTCCTTTTTCTAAGATGAATAATTGTGTCAACAAGAAGCATTTGACATCTAAAAAGGTTGGTCTGACTTTTTAAAAGTATATTAATAAATTTGGTTTATGCTGCTTTTCAAACACTTATTTTTCATCCATCTCTTTTAAAGTCTCCAACAATTATTTAAGGTAATCTTTCCCTTTTTTTTTCAGCTGAATAAATTATCATCAGTTTCGAAACTCATTCGAACGCGTGTTTTCATCACCAAATAATTATTTAATTTCCTTTTTCTTTTTCCTTTTTCCAAAACAGTCTATGTCTACATATAATACTCCCTCTATTCCACCAGGGCGTTCTAAAGTTTTCGGGGCCCTAATCAATTTTTAAAATTAACACTTTGTAAAGGTCTGGCTAAAACTTATAATGCAAGGATTTATTTTTAGAAAATATTAATAAATTAAATATATAAATATGATATAATCATATGAAATAAACTAATTATTATTAATTATACTTAACAATAAATTTTTTTCTCATTTATTGACTAATAAATGTCATTTTTATGTATTATATCTCGTATACAAAATATAAATATTTAAACTTTTAGTAATAGTTTTTTTTTAAAATTTTGGAGCCCTTTCCGTTGGGTAATGGTTGGGGCCCCGACCTCCTAGAAGGCCTATGGTCAGACAAGCTTATGTGTTCCACAAAGACATGACAATAAGTATTTTCACACAGGTCAAAAATCGGTATATAACGTGATTGAAATATTTAATTTCATCTATATTTTTTTAGTTTAGCCCTTATGCATAATTAATGATTTGGAATTAATACTAATGATATCAATGATAAAATTTTAATATTCAAATGAATACAATTATTCAAATTGTGTTCATTGAAATTTTGTGAACACCTTGAGTGTATGCCCAAAAATATTAATTAACTCAATTTTACCTTAAAGTTTGATACTTAGATATTTTAAGTGGTTAAATAATTAGAGGCAAATATGGAAAGTAAAAAATTAAACACAAGCATGATATAACAACTAGACAATCTTTTTAGGATGAACGAAAAAAGAATAATGGACTATCTTTTTGGGACGGAGGGAGTACGCGTTATATACAATCCACAATCAAATAAATCTATGATAATTCATAAAAATATGTGAAAATTAGGGGGATGGGAAAAAAAGGGAAAGGAAGATTTCTCTCTTTCTAGAGGTTAGTTAATTACAGAAACTAAAAATAGAATATAAAATGACAAAAAAAAAGTAGAATATAAAAAGCCATGGACCTACTATGCTGTGAGATCTTATTACTTTTCCAATAAGCATTTTTTTTAAAAAACACATGTATCAAATATTTTGATTAGCTATGCTACTTTAAAAGATAAATAAATAAAATTTGTAACTCTAACAGCAATTCCAAACGAAACCTTAATAAAGCACGGATGAAAATTAATTTATTTCTACAAGGAATTAATCCGAAATTCACTTCTGAGAGCCATAAGTTGTATGATTTGAGTTGCACTGACATGTTGGGGCTGAGGCAAATTCCTCTATTACACCCACATTACTGTTATTTTAGGAATTTAATTGACAAAAGAAAAATAAAAAGACAAAGCCAATTTAACGAACTGTTAAAACTTTTCACTATATGATTAAAGTCACTGTAACCATACAGAATTTTCACTCGTCAAACCAATCCCCCAAGTATTACAAGAAAAATATACCAAACTTTACTGCATCTACCAATTTCTACTATTTACCCTACCCGCGAAAAATTAAATAAATCTCAAGACGTTAGGCTACTATTTTTCTTCACAAGACTCTCTGACCCGACCCAAGTGGCACCTTGAGTTTTACCACAACTAATTTTCTACCCTTTGAACAAACCACAAAGAGTTACAAGAAAACTCTTCAAGGTGCTAGACTCACTAATTTTTCTCTCAATTCATTTGTACCATTTGTGTATAAAAGAAGAGAAAAATACCTCTATTTATAGGATTTATTGACTTGGAAGATAAGACAATTCCTTCTATGATTTAGAATCCTTTTCCTCCTAGAATTCTTCTTCTTTATTTTTCTTTTTCCTTTTCAACTTTGGATTATTTTTGGCAACAAACCCAACAATCTCCATCTTGTCAAAATAAGCCAAAATTTCTAGTTTTGTACACAATATTTGAGAAATTTTCAGACAAGTTTTTAACACACTTTGACAGTCTCATACTCCACCACATGAGTATAGCCACTTAAAATTAACAATAAATTTCAAGCATTTCATCGGCTCAATGTCGAAATAAACTTGCTGATATTTGTGGTGCAACTCTCTTGTTGGCTTTTCAGAGAGCTTATCAGCTATCGACATTACTACAACAACACACTCTGCATCACGCCAACCAATACCCGTGTGTAAATACAATCGCTAGAAGTAACACACATCTTTTACCATGGCATCTAGCTACACAATATGAGGATGTACCCACCTACTTCATAGCACATCTCCACCGCCCTCACACCAAGAGAGTCGGATTATCCAAATCCTAACAGTAGCTGAACCTGCTCCACCTTGACAATGCTTTCTTGCGTGGTTAGCCAGTCTACAACACCAATAAGCAGCAACACCCACCAGTTTCCAGACGAGCCCATTGAGAATTTTCGTATCTACACCATTTCGCAAAGAACTAAACAATTTTTCTAGGTGTAACAAATTTGAAGAACCTCTTGCCGGATACACCTCCTAAATTGTCGCCACAGTCCATTCAAAACAAATATTCTATAAATATTTACAAAAATATTCCTAGTTAAATAGAGACATATCCTACTTCTAATCTTCAAATCTAAATCCTCCCAATCATCATTCATACTGGCTCCAACAACTTTGTCATAACACATGGACGATTTTCCTTTGAAAGCTTTAAATTGTCCAAATAAAATCAAGAAATTCCAGACTTGTTCTAGCCACAAGTCAATTCGATTTTCTCCACTTTATACCTTGCCATATATTTCTTGTGCTCCACTTCAAACAAAACATGACGCTCTGATACCACTTCGTACGCCATATTTTCCTCTACTCCACCTTGAACAAAACCTGTCTCTGATACCACTGTTGAGAATTAAGGCAAATTCCCCTATTACAGATCGGAAGACCATATGACCGTTGTTTGAGGAATTTAATTGAAACAAGAAAAATAAAAGGACAAAGCAAATTTAACGAACTATCAAAACTTTCCACTATATGATTAAAGTCGATGTAACCATACATAATTTTCACTAGACAAACCAATCCCCCAAGTATTATAAGAAAAATATACCAAACTTTACCGCATCTACCAATTTCTACCATTTGCTCGACCCACGAAGAATTAAAGAAATCCCAAGACTCTCTGACCCGACCCAAGTGGCACCCTGAGTTTGACCACACCTAATTTTCTAACATTTGAACAAACCACAAAGAGTTACAAGAAAATTCTTCAAGGTGCTAGACTCACTAATTTTTCTCTTAACTCACTTGTATCACTTGTGTATAAAAGAAGAGAAAAACACCTCCATTTATAGGCTTCATTGACTTGGAAGATAAGGCAATTCCTTCTATGATTTGAATTCCTTTTCCTCCTAAGATTCTTCTTCTTTACTTTTCTTTTTCTTTTTCAACTTTAGATTATTTTTGACAACAAACCTAACATGACACACGCTACATTGATGCCAAGTGCAGTTGCCCTAGACACAGGTGATAGTTTTAGTGGTCAAGAGTGCTTCTTAGCAGGACAAAGTCCTCAGTTGGAGTTTATGCTAATACACCTCCCCAAAGTTCACACAATTTTATTATAGAAACAAAAGTGTAATTTCCCCTAAATTTCTACAAGTTGTAGACTGTATTCACACCACAATATTTATTTAGCTAGTACTCCACATTTTGATTGTACTAAGACGTCTTCATCTTTATTTAATTTAATGCTATATAATTTGATTTGAGCTTCTGATCATTACTGTTATCTGGTACCTGAGGAACATGACTAATTGAGAATAAACATCTGAAGCCGCATGAAATTCTTCTCAGTGCTAGCAAATGGTTTCGAGGATCCTATTAGCTCAGAACGCAAAGGCCGGGAACTCACCAATTGCAGAACCCGAGTGCAGGTATGTTAAAAATAAATGTGGATGCTCTGTGAATGATCGATGAGGCTTTAATTTCTATTTCGCTGTTGGAGTTATAGTGCGGGATGACAAATTAAAGGCCAATTTGTATTGGGTTTAACCAAGCTTTTGGATGGAGAACAAAATTAATGGTGCTGCAGATTGGATGGCCAACAAGGGTCATCATCTTTTGGACGTCCCCCTCCACGTAATAATCCTTTTTTATATCTAATAAAACGGTCGAGGAATCCTAACCCTCTCAAGAGGTAGAGACAGAGACCTAAAAACCACGTCAATATGCCTATTGGTGTTTAAAAAGGGGGTGAAGTCAAGAAAAAAAATTTATGTCATAAAAACAAATATACGAGATCTACAACCGACGGGTTAAGAAAATCTAGGGCTGGATTAGTTAGTGGATTTCGGGGAACCTAAATTAATTAGGAATTTGATGGGTGTCGATATAATTAGGTAGATTTTAATTTAATGTATTTAAAAGAATTAACGTGTGACAATTATTATTAGTATAAAATAAAAACTGAAGGAACAAAAAATTAATTGTCAGGGAAAGAGTTGAATGCATATTTCTTGCTTGATCGACTGATTCCAATGAGATGAATTGAACTTCAATTACGACTCGCTTATATTATTTTAACTATCCGGTTTATAAATCACTCCTTTTAGTCTAAGTATTAATTAAATTAAACATGTGGGTTTTTTTTTAGAGTACAAGTAAAGTTTGCGTTATAAATTGTACAAATGCATATAGATGTACATTCTACTAAAGCGTGATGACATAAATAATATACAAATTAACATAAATATTAGAAAAATCCACGCAACTCGCAGTTGTTGGGGATTCAAATTTAATTTGGGACCTTAAAGATCCAAGAGCCTCAATATAACAAATTGGGCTAGGGTTTGTTGGCTTAATATCAATTATCATGTGAGGTTTACTAGGATTGTTAAAAATAAATAAATAACCGTTATAAATTATTAATTTAATTAGCCTAAAATAACTAACTCTTTTTAACACTCCTTTTACCTTTCGGAAATGAACTCCCTTCATTAAAGCAAGACATGATCCCAGCAGCTCCTATTACACGCTCCTGAAATTATTACTTTCACCTGTTTCTTGCTTCTGCAACTCTTCCGACTTCCTAGACTTCTTCTTGAAGCTTTAAGCTAATTAACAAATAGCCGTTTTCATGATGAATAATTTGTGGGGTTTCAGCGCTGCTAATTTTCTGGGTTTCTTGGTCCTCTGTGGTGCAATTCAAGCGGGTTTCGCTCGTCAATTAAACAACAAAAATAATCCGAAGAATTATATTACATGGGACGACATGAAAGTGGAGAATCACATGCTCCGTCAAGAGATGAAGGTAGAGGTAGTACTAAGATTATTGTAGTTGACAAGCAAGGACGTGGAGATTCTTTGACAGTTCAAGGTGCAATTGATATGGTTCCGGTACATAATTTGGAAAGGGTGAAAATTTACATTCGTCCTGGAATTTACAGGTTTGTGTTTATTTATATACCACCTTTTTACATGCATGCGGTTAATGGGTGTGTTACATGGGGTGATTTTCTCTCTCCTTTAACTGCCCACTATCCTTGGGACAGAATTTTGAAATATAAACCCAGAAAAAGGAGTTAACTTATAAATTATAAATCATCGTCTAATCCTCTAACTTTGATTGCTTGCGCAGAGAAAAGGTGTTCATTCCGGCCTCAAAACCTTATATCTCCTTCATTGGAGATCAGACGCGATCGGCTCAAACTGTTATAACTTGGCACGACAAGGCTTCCGACAAGGACAAAAACGGAGCCGAACTAGGAACGTTTAACACGGCCACCGTCACAGTGGAATCCGATTACTTTGCTGCAACAGGGATAACTTTTCAGGTATTATATTTATTTACAGTAAATTAATGAGTTTCTTGAGCTTTATGATTATACTAACAAATTTCAAGTATTAACAAACAGTTGTGTTTGTTTATGGCAGAATACCGTACCTGCGGTGGGTGGAGGGATTAATGGATACCAAGCAGTGGCATTTAGAATAAATGGAAATAAAGCCATGTTCTACAAGGTTAGGTTTCTTGGATCTCAAGATACGCTCTTGGATGAAGTCGGCACACACTACTTTTACAAGTGTTTCATTCAAGGCTCTACAGACTTCGTATTTGGCTATGCAAAATACGACTGTATCAGGTATATATATACCTTAGCACTCACGATTAATTAGTTTCTATATATCTTTTTTAGTTATTAATTTGATTCATGCTTGTAATTCTTCATCTGAGTAGGAATGTGTGCTCAACGTTGTTGAAGATGGATACGCGATAGCGGCTCATCACAGAAACGCGGCCAATGAAGACACAGGCTTCTCTTTCTTGAACTGCACAGTAACGGGAAACGGAAATGTCTTCTTGGGTAGAGCATGGGGGCCTTATTCAAGAATAATATACTTGAACTGTGATTTTGCCAGAATTATTAGACCTGAGGGATGGAATGATTGGTCGGTACAATCTAGGGACAGGTAATTAACGATAAAATCTAATTGATCAATTCATATTTTTATGTTGTGAACAATTCTAATTTGGGTTTATCTGAATTTTTATATATGCTTGCAGTAGTGTGGTATTTGGAGAGTATAAATGCAAAGGGGAAGGAGCAAATAGAAGACAAAGGATGCCATGGTCAAGAGAGTTGAGTTTCAGAGAAGCAAAGCCATATTTGGGCATCCATTTTATAAGCGGAAATCAATGGTTAAGGCTGTAACACGTACTTGCGTCCGTACTTTCATTGAGATATTCATTCATTCATGTAATTATTATGTTTTATATATATAATTAAGTTACTAGATTTCATTTATAATTTGTTTAAGTAAGCAGGGTTCTTCATTATTATTTGTAGTCAAGGTATGAAAAGAATAAAAACACATATACATATACAGGAATTAATGATAAGACAATATTGATTTATTTTATGTAAGCTAATATCCTTTTTTTTTTTTTTTAAATTTACAATTGTTGATGAAATTGCTGTAATTATTATGAGTTTCTGCATATACCATGGGCAACAATTACAAAGAAAAAGAAACGAATGAAAAATTGGTTGAGTGAATCTCAATGCTAATTTAAGTTTAGTCCATAAATTAACGAGCACATTTAGAAAGAAAAAATAAAAAGAAAAACTGAATTAACAGATTAAAAAAAAAAAAACTCCTCTATTTTCTTAACTTGCTCCAGTTGAGCTACTTCCATTTTTCAAAATTTTCTAATTGAACAAATCACAACAAATTGCAGTGAAAAGGACATTCTTTACATAATAAATAAACCATGAAATTTTTATATATATATGTTTTGACCCATAAAATAAGGAGTTGTGCTATTTGAACAAAAAAATACAAAAACATAAATAAAATTAACACATGATTCTATTTTTCAACACATTACATAATATTTTTATCAATAGTAATTACATGGGTCACATCTTCATCTTGTCATACTTTTTGTCTACTTATTTGTTCAAATAGAATTATTATTCTAAAATAATAAAGTAGTCAAATCCATCTTCAATAATACTTTTATCTAAACTGTCAAGTTGTCATATATTCATAGATAAGTGTAGAAATGGAATGGAAGTATATAGAGAGAGTATTAAGTAGGACGGTCCTATATGTCGAATGATACGTATGACATAAATCTCACTTATATATACTTTTATTTTCTCTCTTTTAATTAAATGAAAACTACCTATTTAAATAACACTAAATATTAATTTCTTTTTTTGAAATACTAAGTGTATTAATTAATTTTAAATAAAATCTCAAAACTATTTTTTATTAGTTCTGAGTTGCAAATTTCGCTGATGATTTTTTTTGGGCTATTCTAGCTTGTTTAATGTTAATGCTATGTTAATCTCATTATTACATGAATATATAAGTCTTTATTCATCGATAAACGCATTAATGATGCATTCTTTTCATCAGACATCCACGGAATTCACCAATCACTTTAAGCATATCGTATCATATTATTTCATAAAGTATCTATATATAAAGGGTCTTAAGTCTGACTAAAAAGTCAGCAGATTTTACTGTTTAATTGTCAAAAATGCCCTTTCTAATGTTATTATTTATTTATGACTAAATTTTAGGATAAGAATTTAGGGAAGTGGGGCAACTGGATTGAATAAACATTCGGCTCTCTCTCCGTACCACAGAACCCTCGATTCTCTTTCCCTTATCTTTTCTTGAATATATTGCTCCTCAAATTGATCGATTCCCGTATCTTTTCTTGAATATATTGCTTCTCAAATTGATTGATTTAGCCATCGCATAGCCGGTGATTTTGGTCTGACATCTACGTTTAGCGACTGCGCCTAGCACATTTGAAAATTGTTTGACGGTCGGCCACATTATGGAATCAGGTGACAAGTTGCCTAATGTCTTTCATAAATCGGAATATTTTAAAAAATCTTTCATATGGGTTTCTTCTTCGTTGCATCCTGTATGTAGGACTCTTATATTTTTTGGTTTGCATAATAATTACAGGCACTTGGTTCTGGAACATCTATTTTGTTCTCCTGCATCCTAGATTGGATATGCAAGATGTAGAATGTTTACCAACAGTTTAGATATCTTCTACTTGTGTATTCATTGAAAAGATATACTCATCTTTCCTGGTCTTACCCGAGAATGAAAAGGTAAAGGATTAATTTTTTTTGGCTAACTGTATTACCGTGTATGAAATCAATATTAAGGGGTGTTACTTAATAGTAATCTTGCAGAAGTTGGTAGATATCGTCCCTTTATTTACCCTTTTTTTGCGCACAGTTTTATTTTCTGATCATCGAGGGATGACTTTGGAAAGATGGAACAAATGATTTCAGGTTTGCTTCTTGACAGTCATGATTCTTGGAAGGATGCCCTTATTTTGTGAATCCTGGTACTGCTACATTAAGTAAAAACTGGGTTGAAAATATATAAAGAAGAATTACAAGTAGGCTATATTTAGCAAATGGCTCCGGCAACTACTTATAGAAACTGGAGAGACAAGAAATAATGACAACAACTTAGAGACTCATTTAAAGTATATGAATATTTCATAAATGTAAGATAAGCCTATTAGATATCACTAAAAAGCAAAATTCCATGGGTACATCACTGACATAAAAATAAAACAATGAAACTACACCTTTGGTTGAAGTTCAAAGATATGTCAAATGAAACATAGCAAATCGAACTCGATGAATCAACACAATGGAGGTTAGTTAGAAAATTAAGATAAAGACAATTGACTTCCATTATAATAAAAAGCCTTAATTACAATCCAACTACAAGTATGACAAGCAACGTACCTAGAAGATTAAACTCACTACCAATATGAGGTGTACATGAATCATCAAGTTTCTCTTGAATGACTATATCTTTTTCGACGTCTATGTTAATTTTTAGATTAATAACTTTGCAAGCGGAAAGAAAGAACATGTCAACTGACTCAACTCTAAGTAATTTATGTGTTTCTTTTTTGTTTCTAATTACTTGGTTTTATAAGCTATTTTTTATCTGTATTTTAATTGATATATCCTGTTGAACTCTTTTTGGATAACTTAACATTTTATTGCTTCAAAGAGGTTCAGATTTGTGGTTAAATTAAGTTAGGAGATTTGGATTTTAGTAGTCGAGTTCTCGATTTGAAATTGATCCTTTTTCTACATTCAATAGTTTGATAGGTGCAAAATGCACATATGTGAGGGTGGATGCTGCTAAGATGATGTTTCCTATATATGTTTGGATTTGGATTTTTTAGACTACATGTTTATTGAGTGTTTTAGTTAAAATTAGGTAATTTTTTGTTGATGGTTGATTTAGGTTGACGGTTCTTTTTTTCTTTTGTTTTTTTTTTTTTTGTTGGGGGGGGGGGGGAGGGGGCATTAAAGCATTGATTTCCATAACTT